>JARVZY010008116.1:0-20223 GCA_030686995.1 Artemisia argyi | reverse complement strand
TCTATATGATGTTCTTAAACGAGCAGGAATTTCTTCTAAAAAGGAGACCCCTGTGAACTTTCTGACGGATCCGCTTGAAGGGAGGTTTACTTTACGGCCGGCTGATATACTTGTGTTTGGGTGGGCCCGGGGGAAACATGCTTGTGTGGATCTTACAGGGGTGTCCCCTCTCGTTGGGCTCAAGGACAATGGGTTTGCTGCGGGACAAGCTGCGTTGAAAGCGGAATCGAGCAAAGTTACTAAACACGAGAAAGCTTGTTTAGAAAATCAACATGTGTTTATCCCTTTTGCTTTTGATACATTTGGTTTCCTAGCTCCGGAGGCAAGAGAGTTTTAGACTAGGGTACAACGGGTTGTGCAAAGTAATTTGTCGACCCTTAAGAAACAAAACTTCATTTTTAATAGGATTGGGTTTACTATCCAAAAAGGGGTTGCGACGCAACTTGTTGTTCGCTTGTCTGCCATCTTATTGTAATTGTTATTTATCCACATGAAATGATGATTTAACCTCTAAAATGAAAGGTAAAAAAATATATATAAAAAAAAAAATAATAATCCAAATTGATATTAGCCTATGTTTTTATTCATGATAAACAATGGAGTATATTACTATTAAAAGTTACTGTATAATGTTACGGAGTATAATATTAATTCCAGCTTAGAAAGATATATTATTATGACGTCATCCCAACACAAAATATCTTTGGTCGGATGGGGGCAAATACCTTGTTTGACTTTTTTGGTGTGTCATTTTTATTGAACAGTGAAATTGATATTGACAAACACTTATCTAAGGTAAATTATACTGTTGGTCCCAAACTTGGCTCCGTTTCCCGTTTAGAGCCCCGTTTTACTGTTCTTTCACGTTTAGTTCCCAGTTTTTGATTTTCATGCCCGTTTGGTCATAAGGCCTCGGTTATATGTAACGCCAATTAAATATACTCGTTAGCTGACTTAGACAAGGTGAGGTTTTCGGTAAATGCAGGAAATCTCTCCCCTTATTACTTATCTGATCTCCGTCATTTCATTCTAGATTCTCGCCCATACACACCTATCATATCTCTCATCTCTCATCCATTTTCTTTCTTTGACTAAAAACTTAAATAGTGAACTAGTGTTTATCATCTACAAATCCATGTAAACAATGGTGTTAACAGCATGGAAGATGAGAGAGAAAAAAAAAAAAATGATGTTTGAAACATATGAAGAGTTGGAAATGGAATGCGAGAAGGCATATGGTAATTACTTGAAATTATGTTGATTTTAGTTATATATATTTTTTATAAGCTTGTGTTTATTTTTGTTGATTTCCTAAGTAATTGCATTTTTTATGCAGAGTATGCACCATATTTGTTCACCGTAGGCATACACCATGGTGAGTCATTTAGGAGGTTTCCTGGGTCGATGGTCAAGAAGATATCTTTGATAGGGTTTACATTAAAGTTTTCTCGGTGTTTGAGTTAGATAAGATGGTCAAACAGATATGATACATGGGTGAGAATGAGTCTCTCTTTAATCACTATTTAAGACCAATGAGTAGTTCGACGTTGGTTGTATGCATTGGGATGTAATGATAATCTGCGTTGTATGACTACCTTTATTTTGAGTTTCAAGATAATAGAGGTGTATATAAAGCATAGTTATACTAAGCTTAATTGTTACAAAATGTCACCATGACAAATTAGTTATTTTATTATTAAAATTTTAAAATCAACTTCAAATTTTTCTGATAATACGTCTAAATTTAGTTATTTTGTTATAAAAAATAATACTCAGTAAAAATATACTAATAAAAAAGTCTTTAAATTTTAAATAAAATAAACTCAATATTGCAATATTTTTAACTTAGGTTTTATAAAATATAAGGATTAAAATTTTTAAAATCAACTTTACATTTTTCCGATAATAAGTTAAAATATTTGCAAATACCGAACTCAGCCCTATTTAGAACTCGGGTTCGGGTTTATTCTGGCTGGGTCTAATCGGGTGGGTTCTATTCGGGTTCGGGTCAACCCGAATATGAGTAAAATGATTAAAAAATTAACCTAGTTCAATATGTTTACATATATAATTTATATTAAAAATATAAAAAAATAGAAAAATCTTTATTAGGATCTATCGAGTCGACCCGAACCTGAGTTAGCTAAATATTCCTAACTCAATACCTGACCCTATTTAGCAGTGTTGCAAAAAAAGGTCTACAAGGCCGATTAATCGCCGATTAGGTGCTACAAGGCCACCGACCTTGCCGATTTATGTAATTGGGTCAAACAAATAGGTCAACCCTGGTCAAGGGCGATCAACGGTGGTCAATGGTGATCAAACTTGCCGGAAACCTATAAATCTTGCCGAGAGTACCCAAAACTCACTGCAAACTTATTTTGATCACTTATAGTAACTATTTAATTATATTACAAGTTGTTTTTTAGAAAATACCATGCCGGAAATACCTAAAACTCACCGCAAATACACAAAACTTGCCGAAAATAACTAAAATTTGTCAGTAATGCCAATCCGATTAATCACCGATTAATCCCGCCTAGACCGATTACAAGCTACAAGGTGGTTGACCGCCCGACTACCGATTCGCGATTTTTGCAACCTTGCTATTTAGTATTTGGGTTACTCAGGTTGACTCGAATAACTCGAATAACATTTTTTGACTCGAGTAACCCGACCGGAATAGGTTTAATCGAGTTCGGATAGGCTTTGTGACACCCTAGTAGTAATGAATACTGTTTTGGTTTAAAAATTGAAATTTAGGAAAGATACAAAAAGAGCAAAAAGGGAAAGTCATAGCAGGAACCCAGAAATGGAAAGTCAAACAAAAGAGGGTATAATCTATCTGGTTTAACAAGCCACTTAACATTAATCATGAAAGACTTGCATTTTAAATTTAAAATGTGGTTATGTGGGGGTAGGAGATGTCCCGACCACTATACATGACTGAAACAAAATGGTTGACCCTAAAAGATTGACTAAAATTTTTGATCCACATGTTTATACTTACAGTTTATACTATAAAAAAGCAAAGTCAACCAATATTTTTATAGTAGTATTTAACCCTTTTTCCATTATATCAGAGAATGTCAACACACTGCTAGCACACGAGTTGTACCCCTGCTTTGAATTATCCTCATCCATTCCATATTCTATATATATATACATTGCTTTCATTTTCATAAACACTAATAAAGACAAGTAACCCATCATATTCATAAAACCAGTGATGAGGAGCTACTACAACATATAATATCTATATTTCTTTCTCATATCTCAATAATTAATTAGAACATTTACAAATACCTACTCAGATCGCCATCATCCATACAACAGCAATATAATTTCTTTAGTTACACTTTGCGCGCATGCTATATCTACTTCACAAACACGTACTCTACCTATCTTCAATAATATTTGCTGAGAACCATCTTCGGACGTATAAGATGTTTTACCTGTTAAAAGATGCAGCCGAATTGTCATCATATGGTGCTCGCCATGGGTTACCACTATCAGTCCCACTAGAAGCTGGGTTGGGCACCGGTACGTTACCTAAATCACCATCCAAACTCATCTTCTGTACTTCTGAATATGACAGAATCTTTATGCTTTGCACACAGCTCACAAATTCCCTGGAAAAGTCATATGTTAAAGTCGGGAACATTAAGTAATTTATAAAATAAAAGTCTATCCAAACTTACTCCCATGGGTCGTCACCAACTAGTAATATGTCATTCTCGTGATCAACATAAACAAGTTTCCATTCCATCCTTTGTGCATCTTCTAATTGGCCTTCGATACCAAACATACGAGCCAGATCATGCCTTAGCTCTTCATACCCCTTGTATCGTGTCACATCAATTGTTCTTCCCACTGATCCACGCTTTTGGACCTGTTAAAAATCCAATACCAATGTCAACAATACTATTTAAAAATGCTATAACATGTATGGAAATAATCGTATAAAAAGGGATATACGTTACCTTTGTGTATGTTCTCATGCGCTGAGTCTGGTTACCCCACAACCCATTTCCTAGAACACCATTAGCATCTTTAGCAGCAATATTGTCATTCGAACAACCTGGTTTGAAAGACATATCAGCGGGCATTCCAAACGACTGGGGACTTATATCCGCAGCTGATAACTCAGTCTCAATATCTCTATGGCCACCAACATAGTTAGACATCAGGTTTTGAGAATCAAAACCCCTTGACAACAAAGCATCAGGTGGCAGGCTATCGAGATTAGCCCCAAAAGGGATATCGCTCCTAGGTTGTGATTGAATACCATCACCCTCCAGACTGAAGTTTGGGATTGAAAAGTTGTGTGGAAGCCCAGCAGCATCCAATGAGTATGATGTTACAGATGTGGCAGGTTCAGTAACAACCGCTTTGTCTTTTGTTTGATCTGGTACTTTTAAGTTAGATAACTCATGTTTGACTCTTGTATCAGATCTAATTTGACTTTGAACATCTCCCAAGACAGATAGTGGTTGTTGGTTCTTGATGAGGAAGTTTGATGGAGTTACTTGGCAATTATTTGTTGAAGGCGAAGTGGAACAAGAGGGAGGATCCCCATCAGTAATGCCAGGATGAACTCTTATTGGCTTGTACTGACTCTGTTGCTGGTTTGATTGAAAGTGTGGTGACTGCACAAGCGTTGATGTCGACAAACTGTTACTGCTGAGTTGCTGCTGCTGGTTTTTGAGCTGTTGTATTTGTGACAAAACCTGATGTTGTAGAGGCAACTGAGTCTCTACATGACTTGTTGGCGAAAAAAATTGATGTTGCTGTTGCTGCTGCTGCTGCTGTTGTTGTTGCAATTTTTGCAGTATCTGCAGTGTTTGCTGTTGTTCTGAGAGGCCTTGTTGCCTCAGTGACAGGTTATGTTGTAACTGTGCCTGTTGTTGTTCCATTTGATTATGTGACATTGGTGATGAATTAAATGAAGTCCTATTAGCGGAACCACTTTGCTGAGGTTGTGTGTTTCCTGAAATCTGTAATGATTGTGGTTTCTGTTGTTGCAGCACCTGTTGGTTTTGTTGCTGTTGTTGTTGTTGTTGTTGTTGTTGTTGTTGTTGTTGTTGTTGTTGTTGTTGTTGTTGTTGATGTTGCTGTAATTGTTGTTGTTGCTGTAATTGTTGTTGTTGCTGCTGTTGTTGTTGTAATTGTTGTTGCTGTAGTTGATTGTATGCAGAATTATGTTGTTGATACAATTGTTGCTGTTGTTGTTGATTGACATTGGCGGGATGTAAGAGTTGGTGTTGTTGGGGCCACGGAGGAGAGAGTTGTTGCAGGGGAGTCGCAGGTTGGTTCTTTTGGTTTAATTTGTTGGACTGCGGGGGGGATTGAAAGCTTAATAACTTAGAGGGATCTTCAAAGTTGAGGCTACTATTAATGGAATGTGGGAAGCCTGCGTGATTCTGCTGTTGCATGCTCATCCACTGGACCAAACTTAACCCGGGGAAGATCGAGTTGGACCCATCCTTCGTACCTTGCATATCTTCAAGCCATGGCATCGCCATCCCTCTTTTATAAGCATTCTCTATCTCCGAATCACTGTCTGCGTCACCACAAACATACACAAAATGGACAACAAATAAGATGCAAATTTTCCATGTTTTACAGCTCGGTAAACATATAGGTCATATCATAGAGATTACCTAGCAGCATCCCTGGTTGTTGAGGGAACTTTTGTCTGAAAAATGGAGGTGGACACATGTAAAATGGAGTCACAACAGGCTCAATTTCCCATATTGAAACTCGACTGGGGCGCTCACCAGCTGCTGATTCGTCCCATCCAACCTTCATCGTATAAACATCAACCGTTAGCCGTGATACAAAAGATCAATATCACAATTACCCACACTCAACTATGTTAACGTTTTTGAATGCATTATTATGCAAGTAACTATTTTATATACAAATTGGGACAAAACATATAACATTACAAGCAAGTAACATATACCTGAAGACTGCGCCATTGTGAATTCTTCCAGCGGACTGGATCAGTATCACTGATACCAGTTACAGTTCCCATGTATCTACGCACTCCTGACTCCTCAGTCTCAAACATCATTCTAAACCGCATACCCAACGAAACTTGAGCATACATTGCTTTATTATACTTGGCTAGTGGTATGACAAACTCAGTAGGACTGGCCCTGTCAATTTAAGATGTTTCGTGTGTCATAATTTGATTGTAAGATTAAAATCAAGCTACAATGATCACTGACAGTGTTACATCATTAGGATTTTCCTAGCAAACTAACCCAGTGATGTATAAGTTACCGAAATTACCTAGGATTGTAAAAAATAGTGAATGGGCTGTTATTTGCAGCAGCATGAGCGGCGGCGGCAAGGATTCCAATGTGCATACTGTCACTGGATATAACTGATGATGATAGAGCAGACTGTTGTCTGTTGGCACGTCTAATTCCCAACAGAAGCTGTGATTTCTCATCTCTGCAATCATCAGTATCAGTCAGATTATGACAAGAAAAATCTATAGTAAAGAAAAGAACCTTATTGATCGGTCATACCTTACGAAAAGGACAGCATCGCCGGCAAAAAGCCTTTTAGAGCTGACAAAAATGCTCCACCCTGTCGTCAGTAGATGCCTCTTGGGCTGGCCTGAAATTCACAAACATTTTTGTCAACATAGATCCATGCTTGGTCATTTAATCCACGATTGCTAATCGCATTGGTTTAGAATCAAAAGTTATAGTCGTGTTTCATAATTATGGAAGGGTAAGTGTCCATTGCGGGTGATTTGTTTCATATTGCTTAAAAAAATGCTAATGTTTAGCACACGTCAAAGAGAGAGAAATTATTAATTTGGTGATGCGATGTAGCGGAGCTTTCAGGCTCAATTATTAAAGGGAAAAGCAATGCAAAAACAAGTAGCAAAGTCCTATTTGAAGATCTAATAAATGACGGAGCAGAAAGATAGATGAACATAAATGTCCTAAACCTCGATAAATATGTCTGAATGTCCAAGACTGGTCATGTAAATCTCTAGCGACCAACTCCTGAGCTGGCGGTTGCATTGAGAAATCCTATAAAGCATGTTTCTGGTTAGTCACCAAATATAGAGTTAATAATAAAAAGAAGATTGGAGTATTGGACATACGAGGGACGGGAATATCTTTTCAGCAGCTCGACGAGGAACAGAGAATCCACCATGGGTGCTGGTGTCACTGGCAGTAAGAGTTTTGCAGAAGAATTCAGAAGGTTGTCGGTTTTGCTTGAGACCCATGTCGGATATAAGCAATGCCTCCTGATCATACTGTTGGTTGGATACCAATTCAATCAGTTAGATGTAAAACGGATAAAAAGAGAAGCCGTGGTCTAATTAAAAAGTATGCAGGTGACTTACTTTATTAACAGGCTGAAGAGTCATCTGGGCGTAGACCTCGTCAGTTTCAGCATCAGCCTGATGATTTAGAAAAGGCAAACAAATAGTAATAAGCTATTATAATTAATCATGTATGTGTTGGTTTGAATTAGAGATAGAGAGACGTGTGTGTAGTACATGTAAGGTGACATTGTGAAGCATACAAATGAGCTTAGAAGGGAGATTAGGGTAGCTGGGGATGTTGTGAGTGTCTTTCTGCATAGACGCGGCAACCTGTTCGCTGTGACCTTGAGGGAAGTAGACAACGAGGCTGCCGACGGGAGGCAAAGAGACCATAGGACCAGCACAGGCATGCCATAACTCTGAATTCATTAGTAATTTTTTTGGTCCTGTTATTGAACGAAGGTAATTAGTTAGTACTAATAAGAAATCTTATCTTACATTACTATAAAGCATTTCGGAACTTCTTTTCATATTAGTGTTAGAAAAAATTAAGTTACACACTTACGGTGCGTTTAGTTGGTGAAAAATATCTCATTAATTTTTCATGTGAAAATGAAAAAACTGAAAATCCGTTTAGTCACACATTTTTCCAACAATTTTCAAAAAAAAAAAAAAAAAAAAAAAAAAAAAAAAATGAAATTCTCATTTTCTAAATTTTAACTAAGAAAATGAAAAACCCATTCTACCATTCTCACTTTTTTTCTTTCTCATTTTTTTTTCTCTAACTCAAAAAAAAAACACATACACCATTCTACCCCTAATCTCTCGTGTAATCCTCCACCGCCCTCAACTTGAGGTAGTCTTCTTATCATTTTTAGAAAAGGAAAATATAACTCCAGCTAAACGGATTTTCAAAATTCTCAACTCTTGTTTAGAGAAGAAAAATCATTCCCTTCCCAAGGAATTTAGACACAAAAAAAGAGGAAAAATTTTCTGCAACTAAACGGCACCTTGGTATTTATGGCGTGATGTTGAAAAAAGCACAAATTTATAACATGTATTTGAATCTTATAAGTGTGAAATTCATAAATAGGTTCATTGAATTACTTATAAGCTCACTATCTTATACGGACTAATAATTTATAAATTTGTAGTCGTCCGTTATAAGTTTGGTCATTGAATTACTCAAAATCAAAAATTTGGTAAGCCTAAACTAAAAATGATTTATGAACAGGAATGGAATGGAATAATAAAGTGAAGTGAAATATACATAAGAAAGAATGACCTTGTTGTTGTTGTTCTGCTGCTGTTGAGTTGGCTTGATGATAACCACCGTTACCATTAACACCGTTACTACTGTTTGGAGCTTTCATACTTGACTAATTAATTAATCATTAATTCAAATACATAGATAGATTGGACTGAGAGAGTAATTAGTTATAGTTAGTTAGTTAGTTTGAAGAGGAGAGAGTACCACAAGACATTCAAACAAACAAAACAAAGAGAGAGTATATATAGTAATAGTAATACTTATATACTAACTAGAGCATCATGTATATATGTATATATGTCTCCTCCTCCGCCTACCGGAATAAAATGAAACAAAGAGGAGGAGGGTCTCAACTTTTAAAACAAACTACTACTAACTTGAAAGCAATAGGACACAAAATAAATAAATAATAATAAAAGCAATGTTGAAATTTTAAATCAAATTAATCGTTACTTAATAATCAAACAAAAACTAAAGGGTAAAGTGCAAAAATGGTCTTTCACGTTCCACAAAATTACAAAAATGGGACCGAGACAAAAAGTATCGCAAAAAAGCCACCAACGTTCCACATTTTCGCAAAATCGCCACTGAGAGTCATTTTCCGTTAATTTCAGCGTTAAGTGTCAGGTATTTGAGGGTAGTATCGTCATTTCACTGTTCATACTTATTAAATTTGCCGCCATAATCACCTCTGTGCTTGGTATCAATGTGATTAGACCTCAATGGCTAAATTTGCAAAGTTATTTTCAAACATCTACCCCATAAACCCCCTACAACCCATATCTTCTCCACCACGACTCACATTGACCGTAGCAGAATCACAACAAGAATGCAATCAACTCAAATGTCAGAAAACACAACCATGATAACCACCACCATAACGACAACGACCACCACCAGCACCAACGCACACCAACAAACTTCAACGTTTGTGAGCACAACAACTGTGACACATCTCCCACAACAACTCCAATGTCCACGTTGTCATTCAGAAGACACAAAGTTCTGTTACTACAACAACTACAACACATCGCAGCCGCGTCACTTTTGCCGTAGCTGCCGCAGACACTGGACCCATGGCGGCGTGCTCCGGGACATCCCTGTTGGAGGTGGAAGCCGGAAAAACAGAAAAAGAAAAAACCCCATGAACCCCACCATCACCTCGGCATATCTTACAACGTTTGATCAGCCGGAGTACCAGGACTACCAGAGTGTGATGCCGCCTCCCCAGAGCCTGCTGCCGCCTACCCAGGGCCTGCCGCCGCCTGTGGATGATGCCGGTGATGCGAATGGGTTTGTGTCGTCGTTGTTGGAGGATGTTTCTTTTGATGAAGGTGTTTGGCCATTTTTTGGCAATTAGTGTAGTTTGTTTGTTGGTTTGTTAGTTTTAGTTGTGTATGTACCCCGATCTTTTGATGGTAAATGGTATGCTTGTGAATGGTAAATGAATGGTAATTCAGTAGTTATATTTACACCCAGACTTGCCCATTTTGACAATCATGTTTGACTTTTGCACATGATTGTACATGCACCAAAAGACCCAGAATTGCCCAAATTGGATCTAATTGACTATCCGTGTAACCATTGAATATTCGTGTAACCACATTCAAGGTAATGCGCAGGCACAAAAATACCCAAAATTACCCAAATTGGCAATCAAGTTTGACTTTTGCAAATAACATTATGGTTGACTTTTGCAAAAATGGCCAATGGTTGACAAGCAAACCATAATAAATCAACACAACAAACACATGACATTAACATTCATTCAAATTGATAACAGAAACATAACAAAACATAATATATCATTAACATTCAAAACATAGATGAGCATGAAAGAAACTCTAAAGTCCCTTGACAAATGCGTGCTTGTTGAAGAGCTTGAGCTTCGCTTCTGCCATCTTCTTCTTCAACTCCAAAAGCTCGATAACATCTGACTTTTGAAGCTTCTTCAAGAACTCCAAGCATTTGAACATCTGCACCGAGGGACGCACCAGTTCCATTTCAGCCATCATCTTGTTCCATTGAACGACAATATCAAGCAACTCTTGATATGCCACAAACAGATCTTTGGCATACTTGATATCACGCTCCGTCTCCCTAGCAAAAAAGACCGTCATCTGGTATGGTAACTCGGTTGAGTTAGCAGCCCTAGCAAGCTCCTCAAGAAGGACAAATTGAGACATTCTTTTGCAAATTTGATTCAAAAAAGTTTTACTGTGTTTATTTACTGGATGAATGAGGAAGTTACTCGGGGTATAGGCTATAAATAGGCGTGGTAAGTACATGTGAAAATGTGTTTTAGGCGTGTTTTGGGTAATAAATGATAAACGTTTGGGTTATCAACATACACATCCCAAAATTGCCTAGTTTTTTTGGCTTCCATTAGATTTGATAACATGTTATGCAACCATTGAACCTAGTTAAGATTACATAACCGATACATAAACATTAATAAAGTAAAATTGTTATAAATGATCTACTAAAAGACCATAGCAGAATCACAACAACTTATTGACCTAAACATAAAAGCATAACCATTATTTAGCATCATCCTTGGGATTCTTGTCAGCATCGTCCTTGGGTTTTTTGTCAGCCATCAGTCTTCGCCTCTTGATTGATCTTCCTTGGTCTTCAAACTTGTCCTCTGTGATCACTCCATCGTGACCAACTCCATTTTTTCCATCTGGTATCACAGCCACATCAGAAACTCTTTGTTCACCATTTCCAATTACTACAGCACACTGATCATCTGGTATCACAGCCACATCACAAACTCTTTGTTCACCATCTCCAACTACTGCATCACATTGCTCATCTAGAATCACATCCTCATCACGAACTCTTTGTTCACCATCATCACCATCAACACCATCAACATCCACAAGTGGAAGCAAACTGAAACTAATTGGTTCAGCATAAAGAGCATACACCTCTGTTCCTTCTCCAGCTGCAACAACGTCATCAAGTTCATCCAATGCTTGATCTATTTCAGCAAACATGTCACTAATCTCTTGAGGCTCTTGAGGCTCTTCAATCGCATGCAACCCTTCAGGTTCAGGTACATCAACTAAATGGTATGGATCACCATGCCATTCTTGTTCAACCTCTTCATCACTTGCGTCAGCATAATACGCATCATCAAAATCGAGATCATAAAAATCGAGCAAACCTGTAGACTCCTCACTTGAATCCTCCACAGTCAAGTCTTGGTCAATCTCTCCCAATAACCTTCTGAATTGAAACTCATCACTCATCCTTTTTGTATGACCTGCAATCATTTTTTGGGCACAAAATGTTGGTGGGAAGTCACTGTCAGAATCAGTATCAAAAACAGGTCCAGCCTTCTCAGGTTGTCTTGTCTTATGCCACTCTTTATGCCACTCTAACAATAGTAATTTCCCACTGTTTCCTGTCTCACCATCAACACCCTTTCCAGCAGCCTCATTCATATCATCATCCACTATTTCTTCTATCACCACACCCTTGCCCTTAGTCATCATTCGATCCATCATCTCACACTCAACAATTGAAACACCGGTTTCAATATACAAATCCAATTGTGTAAATATAGGAACATACTCCAGAAGTGTCTTCACATCTTCGTCAGACTTTAGTGGTAGCAAACCATCATCCAGTGACTCCCCAGGTATCCTAAAGTGAGTAAACATAAGGGTACTATCAGAGTAACCTAAATCCTCTAACATTTCGCCCAATAATTCCATGGAGAAAACGTCAGAGTGAATTCCATCAAACCAATCTGTATCTCCAAAGAGATATCTTCTTCCTAGTTTTGAGGTGAATTCACCATTGTGATGGATTTGCAAAGAAAACACCTTTTCATTCAAATCTGTGGAACACATAAAACATCAATTACTTCCGACAACAATAACAAGTTTAAATGGAAAACATTAAAATGGAACAGAGTATTCTTACTATAAAGGATTCCTAAATCAGGTATCGAGGTACTGCGCGCACGATTTTGCCGAAACTTAACCATTCTCAAGATCTTTACCTGTGAAATTAATGTTCTCCTTGGAAGAAATTGATACCCGTATATAAAGTATTGCTCTAAAGGACTAAATTTGTAAAACAAAACACTTGAAACTTAAGTTATTGGCGAGAAAGGGTTAAAATGACGATAATACCCTCAAATACGTGGCACTTAACGCTGAAATTAACGGAAAATGGCTCTCAGTGGAGATTTTGCGAAAATCTGGAACGTGGGTGGCTTTTTTGCGCTACTTTTTGTCTCGGTCCTATTTTTGCAATTTTGTGGAACGTGAAGGACCATTTTTGCACTTTACCCAAAACTAAATTACACTTCAACTACTATATATACTATACGAGTACCCGTGCATAGCAACAGGATTTTATAGCGACAGATAGTTTACTAATAAAAAAAAGTTTATAGGTTATAAATGAAAAATAATAAAAGTTTGAAGATTTGTGAATTAAACATAATGTTATGAAACCCGGTTCGACCCGGGTGGTTCAACCGGTTGAACCGTTCCGGTCGAAAAATTGGTCGATTTAAACCGGGTCAACTTGTTAGGTTGGGTCGAAAATGGGTCAAATTAAACCGGTTCAACCCGTCGGGTTTGAAGCGTCCCGGGTCAGCCCGGTTTGTGATTTGTATTAATTGTTTTAATTGGTTATAAATGAAAAATAATAAAAGTTTGAAAATTTGGGAATTAAACATAATGTTTTGAAACCCGGTTCGACCCAGGTGGTTCAACCGGTTGAACCGTTCCGGTCGAAAATTTGGTCGATTTAAACCAAGTCAGCTTGCTAGGTTAGGTCGAAAACGGGTCAAATTAAACCGGTTCAACCCGTCGGGTTTGAAGCGTCCCGGGTCAACCCGGTTTGTGATTTGTATTAATTATTTTAATTGATTGTACAATGTGTATAAATCATTGTACTTTTAAGTAATTGAGTATTTTAATAAGAGTATTAATTACATTTCATAATTTCCTTTAATAAAATTTTTCAACATTTCATATTCCTTGACTTTTCACTTTTTCACTTTGACCATTTTTACTTTATAGACTAGTACCCGTGCATAGCAACGGGATTTTATAGCGACAGATATTTTATTGATAAAAAAATTTTATAGGTTATAAACGAAAAATAATAAAAGTTTGAATATTTGGGAATTTAACATAATGTTTTGAAACCCGGTTCGACCCGGGTGGTTCAACCGGTTGAACAGTTCCGGTCGAAAAATGAGTCGATTTAAACCGGGTCAACTTGCTAGGTTGGGTCGAAAACGGGGCAAATTAAACTGGGTCAACCCGTCCGGGTTTGAAGCGTCCCGGGTCAACCCGATTTTATTTTAATTGGTTATATTTAATTTGATAGATATGTTTTTAATTAGTTGTACAATGTGAATAAATCATTTTTAAGTAATGGATAATGTTTTGAAACCCGGTTCGACCCGGGTGGTTCAACCGGTTGAACCGTTCCTGTCGAAAAATGGGTCGATTTAAACTGGGTCAACTTGCTAGGTTGGGTCGAAAATGGGTCAAATTAAACCGGGACAACCCGCCGTGTTTGAAGCGTCCCGGGTCAACCCGGTTTGTGTTTTAATTGGTTGTATTTAATTTGATAGATATGTTTTTAATTGTTATACAATGTGAATAAATAATTGTACTTTTAAGTAATGGGGTATTTTAATAAGAGTATTAAATGTATTTCAATTAGGGCTGAGCAAACGGACCGGCCGGACCGGACCGACCGACAAAACCGACCGGACCGAGACCGACCGGACCGGACCGACCACATTCGGTCCGGTCCTCGGTCTAAGCTTTTTGCCAAATTCGGTCTCGGTCCGGTCGGTCCGGTCCGGTCCGGTCCGGACCGACCAAAAAACCCGAAAAAACTTGCCTAATTGGACCGGACCGACCGAAAGACCGACCGGACCGAGACCGGACCGAGACCGGACCGACCATATTCGGTCCGGTCTCGGTCTATGGTTTTCCGGTTCTCGGTCTTCGGTCCGGTCCGGTCTTGGCCGGTCCGGTCCGGTTTCCGACCGATGATCACCCCTAATTTCAATATTTCCTTATATACATTTTTCAACATTTCACATTTCACATTTCACTTTCTTAACTTTTCCACTTTCACCTTTGACCATTTTTGCTTTATAGATAGTAAAGATTACCTAACATATCTGGTTTGCACAGTAATTATAATTCAATCACACCAATTACATCAACTAATATAATTCATAGTATTAGTACTTAGTAAGTTACACTGAATATTTTGAATTATGTTGTAATTCAGAATTATGTAGTTTAAAGGTTAACTATATATATTTATTATTATTAATATTTTTAGTTTTATAAATTACTAATAATAATTTTTTCGTACTTAAAATTTTTAATTTTTAGTAACTTAAAAAAGTTATTAATCATTTTTACAATATTAATTTTATTAATTACTCATTATTATTATTATTATTATTATTATTATTATTATTATTATTATTACTATTATTATTATGAACTAAAATGAATATACATTATAATTCATTTACATTACAACTAATAAAGATCATATTATATTTTTTTTGTCAAAATTATAATTACAATTCCTTTGACATATTACAACTTTTTTAAAAATGTTTTACAAACTAAAATAGCCCTAAATGTATTATTTTGTTGCAGGGAAAAAATCACAAAATACACTTAACATTTTACAAATGTCAAGAATGTTATACATATAATTTAGGCAACACTGCAAGATATAAACAAGTAATTAGAGGAAAAAACATAATTATATCTTTCATTCTTGTAAAATCCCACAAGAAAGACAAAGTTACCATTTAACACTTATTTAATGTCGACATTGTAAATAATATTCTAAAATTTGAAAATTTCTAAATTCATTGTTTCAGTAGTAAACAATTATTTTAGAACGAAAAACATAGAATTCCAAAAACTTATAACTATTCATACTCTATATTGTATTTAATCTGTTAAATTTTTCTTCAAGAAAACAAAATGTAAGTGTACCCTGATTTTACTCATGCCATAATAAAAATCACAATCGTACCACAAGTGAAAACACATGTTCATTAAAATATTTACTCAAATCACAAATTAATAAACTTATAATTCACACCGGCCGTAAGTATATGCAAAATCAATACCCATTTCGTATAATAATTGTCTATCGTTAACTTAGTACATAGTTTTAGGAAATATGAATTATTCTACTTTTATTTAATAAGATTTCATATTTGTTTTTAAAAGTCTTTGAGTTAATTTTTGAAATTAAACATGTATCACAAATAAACAAAATAGTAAGTTGAATTTTAGACAAAGGGAGTAGCTATCTAGTAATTGCTTTATGCTCTCTTTCCCCACTTTAATTTTATAAATTATTTTCAAAAAGAGGTGGGAGCATAGAATCATAACTCCCATCATTATCAATAATTCTCTCTTTGGTAATTCATTATGCTTTACTACTATTTATCGTCTATTTTTATTTTGATAAGAGTAATGCTCGGATGTTGTTTGCTTTTGATTTAATTGTTTTAGTTTAAAAAATCATTTAATAAGGTAAGTCATAAATATCGTTTTGTTACAAACTTAATTCAGTAGTTTTTTTGTGTACCAAACACGTTAAAGAGTAGTTAATAAACATCATTTTCTCTTTTCATTTAAAATTATACATTTAAATATATATTAACTAAATATAGAAATTACTTATGTTAAATGTAACTATAATATAAATGAACTCAAAATTTCTTTTATGGTAAATTTATCCGTACCCTTCCGATTTCATATTTGCAACCCCCTTTCCCTTTTACATGTTTTGTTGTATTTTTCTGTCAGTTTCTTGCAGCAATAAATTAAAAAGCACTTTATAATAAAAAGAATTCTATAAAAATTCCTTCCTAATTATTATGTTATTAACAAAAGTTTGCAAATAAAAAGCACTATATAATATAAAGCTAATGAAAACTAGTTGATCGGACTAAAATATTCAATTAATAGATTTAGGAGTTTTTTTTTTTTTTTTTTTTTTTTTTTTTTTTTTTTTTTAAGAATAAATAAAATAATTTATTGTGTCACATAGAGTGTGCAAATAATATGAGGGATATAGATAACACAAGCCTTTCTTTTGTGCTAGTCATTTAAGCCCAATTTTTTTTGTAATATGTAATTATTTTTAGTTATAATATGTTTGCTTTGTATACTGTCCGAATGAAAAGGGAATAAATGACCAAACACGTTTTATTTAATTTTTAGTTAAGTTTTTCAATAATAAGTTAACCAAACTATAACTTTTATTATTATTATTATTATTATTATTATTATTATTATTATTATTATTATTATTAGTTCAGTTAGGAAATTGTAGTGATATGATGAGCAGTTAAACATACTATCTCAAACACCTTTATATATAAACTGTTTTTAGTATCCCAAAGAAAATAAATGAAAAGAGAATAATATTAGATGAAGGGAATATCTAGGAAGAAGAGTAAGAGCAAGTGATGTTAGTTGAGAAGAAGCCAACATCGATCTCACATATATATTGTATAATTGTATATATTTACTGTAAGTATAAACTAAGAATGCGTGTTTTCCTCTCACCCCACATCTTTTTTGTTTGGATTCCAAGTTGTCGACCAATTTTTTTTTTCTATCTCAATCCACCTCGCCATGTTTACCGGACATGCCACCTTCTCTTCTCTTCTCTTCTCTTGTGCATGCCTCCAAAACTAAATATATTTATACCTCCTAGCTATATTAGCTACATGTTATCAATTCTAGGCATTGCGGTTACACCACATTATATCCATCAAAACAACCTTAATTGTTGTCAAAGGAACCATAGTTGTCAGTATCCCGATCCTGATCTTAGGATCTTACGATTTTACGATTTTACGAAGCAAAAACGATCCGGATCCTACGTAGGATCTTAACAACCTTAAGATCTTATAGGATCTCGATCTTAACCATGGGATTTTAATATCTATTCCGATCCGATTTTACTTTTCTCGAACCGCAAACTATAAAACTACAATCTATGGTTTGTGTTTTTATATAATTTAAAAAACAACATGTAATTCTTCTTAAACATTTCATATTCAAAATTTAAGACAACATTTTCATAAAGCATTCATATAATTTCGTGTTTATAATATATAATAATTTATAGATTTGAATAACATTACAAAGATCATTAAAAAATGACATTATAGTAGGATCTTAGGATCCCGATTCGATCTTACGATCACGATCTTGCAAAGACAAAAACGATCCTAGATAGGATCCCGATCTTGAAAACCTTGAAAGTAACAATAAAAACTTACATGAGACAACTCTCTTGATACAAAAGTTTTGCAAATAAAAAGCATTCTCTATATGAAGCTAATGAAAACTAGTTGATTGGACTAATATATTCAAGTTATATTATTAAGGAAACTTCTCTTTTCATCTTAGAGGATGCACTATCTTTTAAACTAATTCTTCACAACATCCATGACACGTACATGCTTCTCAAGTCTCTACGACACCATTATCGCCCGCTGTAGTTTTACGTATTTGAACAGGTTACTTCATACATAGATAGTGGTAGAAGCACCATATATAAAAAGATTTCTCTAGATCATATCGAGAATTGGCTTGTCTATCGATATGATGGGAATAAAGGAGAACGTTATGTGCAACACAAATATTGTTTTTTGTTTGTTTTTTTTTTTTCAAAATAATCACTTGATAAAGAATAAGCCGAATGAATCTTGGCACATGATTATTGAATGTGGGAAAAGTCTAACAATAATCATGACTGAGATCATGTCACAATTAACAAGTACTATCATGATACACTAATGACAATTCTTCACATGGTATACCTATGGACAATAATACAGTAAGCTGTTTTTATATTAATGTGATTGGTATATACTGTACTATATTAAGATTAAGAGGGTATTTAACAACAAGATTCTGCCGGGTCTTGTGCAAATGCTTAGCAAATAAATAATACGGAGTATTAAGTAGCCAACAAACACCATGTGTATTCTCTCTGCTTTTGTCCCCTCCTTTTTACAATTAATATTCTCTTTTATTCTTCTTTAACTGATGCAGAATTAATACAGATTGAGATTCTCTCAAGTTAGAATTAATATGATAGGTCATGTTCTATCACATACAAAACTATGAGGTCTACTGCAGGACCCGGCCTTTCTTTTGTTGGTGAAGGAAAATGACCTAACATGTTCATTATAACTTGAGAGAATCTCAGTCCAATTAATACCGTCAAAAGTAAATAAAAAGGACATTTCACTTAACTACCATACCAACTATTGCTTTTTCTTGCATCATTCATATCATATACATACATGCATTCTCATGGTCTTAGAATCATGAAAAACATGATACAAGTTAAGATAATGTTCCAATTAGATTAGATTAGATATGATGGATATGAATATTATTATTGTATATTGGAAGTGGAAGATGGGGTAGGTTAATATATGCATAGAGCAAATCTCTTTTGAATTGATTTGAGGACACTTAAAAACTGATATAACGTACAGGAATATTATCATTTCATTTAATCACTCTAAAGATTCAAACCTAGCTAAAGCAACCGGTAATTAATTATTTCTTTCTTTGACACTACTCATACATGAATGTAGGATCAATCATGATGTTATATGTTAACAAATAGCAGTCCTCATGTTCTCATCATTCCTTAATTTTTCCTATCTTTTAATCATTAAACATGTAAGGATTCATATGCACAAAGTCATCAAGTTACTAGTGAACTTTAGTCCAAGGAGAGACCAACCTATCTATGAGATTAATAGCAAGTTTAGGAAATAAAAGACTCAAGCCAACACTTCCCATGCATAATTGCAAAACACAATTATTAAAAATAAATAAATAAATTAACAATTCCCAAGGATATTTTAATTAAGACGTTGAAACAAGAAGAAAAAAGGATATAACATGCTAGTATACTGATGGTTTGTAAAACGGTGGGTCTCATGCATATAGCTGTAACCATCAGGATGATGCCACGCAGGCTTAGACACATAATTTAGGTCTCCTAATCAATACTCGTTATATAAATGTTAAGCAAAATGGATCGGAGAAATCATCATTGCAAGAAGAAAGTTTCAAAGAGAAAAGAAAATTGGACTTCATGACATGTAACCATAAGTCGCCAAGAATTGATCATTTCTATGATACAAGTGGCATTATAAAACATGAAACTAAAAATAACCGTAGATATATATTGGTAAAAATCTTTAATAATATACCATACTTGTCAAAAAAATGACTTGCGCGTACTGTAAAAAAAATATCTTTTTCTCTCCCTTAAACTCAACTATTTTGTCTTTTTTGATGTACTTAACTTTCATTTTTTGGCCTTTTTGATGTACTTTCGTGACATTTTTGCCCCTGGATTTATAATAATTTGAGGGGTAAAAATGTCAAAAGTACATTAAAAGGGCTAAAAAATGAAAGTTCAGTACACATATAAGAAGAAAAAAAATTGTTCGCTACACGAAAGTCATTTTTTTGGCAAGTATGGTACATTTTTAAAGATTTTTCCGATATATATTTTCCAACAACCATAATTAAAAGGAGTAGAGGTAAATCAATGGATTATCTGAATGGCTAAT
>JARVZY010000833.1:0-22604 GCA_030686995.1 Artemisia argyi | reverse complement strand
TTTTTCATAGATCCGTAAACTTTACATAGCCGATGACCCAAGCTGTACTCCCGACTTATTCGCTTTGGCTTGTGGTCCATCACCGACCCCAATCTCAGTCAACTCTTGCGTAGTCAACGGTGTGAGGTTTGTCGTACACATCCGCGATATAAAACGTACAACTCAGAACAGCGGAATTTGTTCACCTGGTGAGAAGGAGGGAGAAATGTATTTTGGTCAACTAGAAGAAATTCTGGAGTTCGCATATTCCCAGTTCAAAGTTGTGTTTGTGAAAAACTAGAAGGAGGGTTGAATAGTTTACCGCTTTTTCGATTCTTATTTAGCTTAAATAACCTTTGAGAACTTGACGTTTGGTTAAAGAGATAAGCACAACTTAATATGTTTGATTCTTTGAATAGACTTTACATGTGAATAACAATTCCAACTTAACTTGTTTCATACTTTGAAAAGCTTTACTTGTAATGATCCTAACTTTGCTTGTTTAGTTCTTTGAAAAGCTTTACTTATGTTTAAAGATGTAAGAACAACATTACTTGTTTTGGTTCTTTGAAAAGCTTTATATGTGATCAACAATTCTAACTAAACAACAACATATAATAAGCAAAGGTAGAGAAAGAAACAATCAAACCACAACACGATAGTTTATCGTGGTTCGGCTACAAGGACTCTTTTTCCTTACCCTACATCCACGCCCCGAGTTTCCAACTCGAGAGTTATAAACACTAATCAACAAGCTCCTTTCACCGGCGGAGAAAACCTTACACGTCGCTTATACTTTTACCGACACAAAGCTAGATGTCGAGTTCTTTTACAAGGGTACAACCACTCCCATTCGTCGCTTACACTTTTACCGACACAAAGCTAGATGTCGAGTTCTTTACCAAGGGTACAACCACTCCCGTTAATTCTTTTACTAGGGTACAACAACTCCCAACACATTACGTATTTTGAGGCCTAAAATACTAACCTATAACTTCTACATACATGACACACATGAAGTATAAACTACCAAAGCTTATACATGATCAAGCTACCAAGACTTGCAACTTTAGAGTTGAAGCTTGCAACTTCTTGAATGATCTTGTGGAGTTCCTTGCTACATAAGAGAATCACACAAGTCAAGGGTTACTGAGTTAGTTGAGAGAATATGTGAGAATAAGTCCTAAAGGGTTAGCCAAAAATCAAGTTATGGCTTGGTATTTATAGCACACCATACTGCATGCTTGGCGGATCAGGCGGAACCCTCAGATGGGTTCCGCCCGTGTACCCCCAGGGTACCGCCGGGTCTGCAGTAGGTTTTTGCAATAACTCTTCAAACCAAACAAGGTCTTGTCTCATAACTCCTAGCAACCAAACAATGTCACATCACTTAAATCAAGTCAAACACAAAACTTGTAAGCCACACCAAAGCAAGTCAAACACATTTCTTACCATAAATACATATAGACAAAACTTGCCATAAATGTGATGTGACAATTCTATTTTAAGAAATAAGTGTGATGTGATAAGACACTTTCTAATTTAAGAAATAAAAACAATGTTTAGTTTAAAAGGAAATGTAAACATTAGTTAAACAAGACTTAAACATTCAAAGTGATGATTTACTCTTAGCTAAAGTTCATACTTTGTCATTAACAAAACTTAGCAAAGATCGTAAAATATAAATAACGTTTTTAGGCGATATTTGTACTAACAGTGTTGTTTCGAGTTAAGTGGTTCGACTTAAGCAACAAAAACCGTAGAGTCCAACGTTTTACCACTAGAAACAACATGACACAAATTTTGGCATGTAGCTATGCGTTCGAAGATCAACCTTACATTCTCGCAACACAAGCAAAACAAGTCTTCTACCTTGAAGATCCTGCCAGACGACCACTCCATTGGAAGGTCGTCCAAGAAGTAAATCACAACACAATCTGGGATGTCATCGTGGTAGAAGACGATGATGATGTGATACATGGCAACAACTCATCCGATCTCCAACTGTCTGCTAATTTGAATGATTTGGAACCTAGAACCTTAAATATCGATGGTGAATCAACGTTAGTTGAGGCACCACCACCAATCATTCCTGTTGATGACGACGATGATTTTATTGATGATGAAGACGACGATCCTTATGATTTAGCATATTCTGATAATGAAGTCGCAAACAATTCTGATGATGAAGTTGAAGTTGCGACTAATGTTGTTTATGATAGTGATTTTGATTGTGCAGATTGATCTTAAAATGTAACTTGTAAAACGACACTTATTTTAATGAAATTGTTATGGATTGTTTAAAAGTGTATATTTCTTTTGAATGTGTATGTATTTGAATGTGTGCATGCTTATGTTAATTTGTTCCCGAATTTCTATATGTTACTCAACTTGTACTTTTACAGATGGCAGCAGCAGTTGCACGGAGTCATGGTGGTGACGGTGCCGATGATCCACCACCTTCCCCTACCCGTCAGATTGAGGGCGGGCACCGTGCTAGTGGTAAGAATTTCTAGATTACATATATATATATATATATATATATATATATATATATATATATATATATATATATATATATATATATATATATATATATATATATATATATATATATGTATATATATACACATATTATGTATATATATAGATATATGTGTATATATATACATATATCTATATAAGTTACTTTATGACGTTTTCACTCACTCCAATTGCAGGATCAGGGCGACCCCGCCGAGGAGGTCGGGCCAGGGGGGAGGCAGGGGTAGGGGAGGTCAGAATGGCGGTAGGCAACGACCACGCGAAGAAAATAAGAATGTGAAGCTCAAGGCTGCCGTGAGACTTCGTGGCCCACAGTCTATTGACTTTGAGATTGGTGATAAGGGGACTTACACTCATGTGGGCTCGAACCAAGCATGGTTTGGCAATTACGTCGGCGAGCTCATTCGACAGCTGCCGCTACACTATGACTCCTGGTATGATATAGAACCGGAGCTGACGGCTAACTTCCTTCCAAGCGTCGGGGTCAGTTATTTCATTTTCCTTTTATATATATTGTTATGTTACCGTGTTTATTTATTTAAATGTGCATATTTATTTAAATTTGTTTATTTATTTATATCTCTATATTTAATTATTTGAATGTGTACATTTATTAACATTTTTTTATTTATTTATATCTTTATATTAATTTTAACTATATTTGATTGCAGCGTATGTTCAATTTGGAGCGCCACAGGACCATACCGGAGTGGGAGACCATTCGGTCGGCGCTCACAGCATATTTCGCTACCCGATACCGTGACAATAAACATGATCTGAAACGCGATTACTTTACGAGAAAGGGTGGGGCTGCGAGAGTGGACGAGATCAAAAGAAATCCTCCTCCGAACTTGGAGCCGGCTGAGTGGAACAGGTATGTCAACAAGTACATGACGGAGAAGGCCCAGACACGATCGGCTGTGAACAAAGAGAATAGAAAGAAGAACAAGATTCTCAGCCGCCACGGTTCGAAATCATTTGCCGCATCTCGACACGAATATGTAAGACACATTTTATTTTTATAAGATTATTTAATTTTAATAATATATTAATTAAAAGTATTTATACTAAATAAAATATATATGGTGTTTGATTAGTCATTTTAATTTGTTTCATCCTATATGCATGTGTATATATTTATACAGTTCGAGAACAGCGAGGACCACCGGTATCCGTCCCTGTTCGATACCTATCTTGACACCCACTTCAAGAATGGTGTTTGGTTGCAGGACGAGGCTCGTGCTCGGTTTGTAAGTATCGTTATTTATTTATTTATTTTTTTTCCAAACACGCACTTAGTGATTTATTGAAACATAATCTAGTAATTAACCCGACTAATATATTAATTTTCTCATTTTTTTTCAACTACACAGGAAGAGATGGTCCGACTACGGGAGCCTAGATCCGATATGCCGGCAGACGAGCCGTGCCTCACGGAGGAGGAGATATTTGCTCGGGTAATCGGGGGCAAGCAGCGTGGCCATATACCCGGCGTCGGCAAAGTGGTACTCTTCTTGAAGAGGCCACGGGTAGACTTGCCGCCTCCAGCTCCACCAGGTATTTAAAGTTGGATAATCTTATGTATTGAAATGACCGTTTTTAAATTTTGATTATTTCGTTTATAGGTATTTAAAGTTGGATAATCTTATGTATTGAAATGACCGTTTTTAAATTTTGATTATTTCGTTTATAGGTACGTCCGAGCTTGACAGGAAGCTTGCTGAAGCTCAGGAGAAGATTGATGAATTTAAAACGATAGTGGATGAAGCTAAGAAAGAGAAGGAGAAAGAAAGAAAGAAAGCCAAGAAAACTGAGAAGCAGCTTGAGTTGTTGACACGTTTTGTCTCGACAAACCTAACATGGGAGGCGTTTATTAGCCATAGTGGTTCTCGTCATGCAGCTGGAGGCGGCACTGGGAGCGGCGCAGGCACTCCCGCGAAGGGCTCAGGCGGCGAGAGTGGCTCTGGCAGCGAGAGTGGCTCTGGCCGCGGGAGTGGCTCTCGCAGCGGGAGTGGCTCTCGCAGCGGGAGTTCTGATGATGATCAGGATGACGACGAGGGGCTGTATGACGACGATGGGCTGTAGAGGTATTATTTTGTGTTGTTTTGTCTTTGGAACTATGTCCGGACGACCCCAATCTTATTATCTTTGAACACTTAGGATATTGCAACATTTGTAGATATAGTAGCTACGTTTAGCGATTATAACACCCGTTTTGTAAACTTTATGATGTATTTTGAGGGTGTTATAAAGTTTATGGCTGTTTTGTAAAGTTTATTAATTGTTTAGTGGTTATATATAACCGTTTTAGCCGTTATAAACTTTATAGCCGTTTTTGCCATTGTTTTGTGTTGGAATGTGTTGTTATGAGAGCAGGACATGAAACTGGAATTGGTAGATTTTTGCTGCACAATTTTGCGGCAAAAATCTGGGCAGGGCAGCTGCACAGGTTGCTGTGCAGCTGCAGTATAACTTCTTGCCGACTACATGTCGTCGGCAATATAATACACATATTAACTATATTCAAACGGTGCCGACTACAGGTCGTCGGCATAATAACGCACATGGTGACTAATTCCAAACGGTACCGACTATATGTCGTCGGCACCATTTACAAAAAAATTTGACTTTCGTTGACTATATTAAGTTAATCTAATTAATGCGTTAAATAATTATTACATTACCGACGACCTGACGTCGATAACAAAATGTCGGACAACCCCATTCGTTTGACCAAAAATCATGTGGGTCCCACACTGTCGTCGGCGTCATTCGTCGGTAGGGACGTTGCCGACGCGGCTCTGTCGACTAGTTGCTGCCGACGACATGACGTCGAGAAGGTATGGTGCCGACGTCATGACGTCGGCGCTGTTAAAAAAAAGTCGACGCCGGAGGTTGTCTTTGTACTAGTGAATCAATTAATATCAATCAATCAATATTATTTGTCTTACATCTGTATTAGAGTTAGAATTATATTAGTATTTTTATTAGATTATAATTGGCGTAAGCTCAAGTGTTAGGCTATGAATATTGGGTTTATATCAATCCTAATCTAATGCAAATAAAAATATAATTGTAACTCTAATACAAATCCATTCACAGTTATTACATTTTTTTTAGTTATTAAGAGTAGTTAATATGACTTGATCACTTCTAGGATGTACTAAAAGTAGAAATTAAATAATATGGAATACTCACAAAAAAATGCATGCATGCAGGTGTATAGTGCAGACCTTGAGAAGAGATTAGGGATCACCACGGGAATATGTATTCTGATCAAGAACATGCTAGAAAGGAAAGGAGACCGATATGAAGCCATCTACAGTTTTCACTTAGGTGATTACGGTCAGATCTCGGTGCAAGGTGCATACTTGACTACCGAGGACGCCTACCTTTCTATAACCGGCGGGACAGGAATATTTGCAGGTGCATATGGTCAAGTGAAGTTGCAACAATTAGTGTTTCCATTCAAACTGTTCTATACTTTTTACTTACAAGGTTTAGCCAGAGATTTGCCCGCATAGTTGCTTGTAACTCCCATCCCGCCATCCCCCGCTGTGGAGGCACCACCAGCCGCTAAAGCAGCTGATCCAGGGGCAATTGGTCCTAATTATACTGATTAAATGATAGATGTTCCTATTGGTTAAGGGACTAGTTTTTTATCATTGTGTTTTGATCAGAGATTTATGGCGGTTTCAAAATATAAGAGGTCTAATTAAAGGGTGAGGAAACGTTTGTAATTTACATGAGGATTGATAATTATATTGTATGTTATGAAGATTTATTAATCAATGATATCAAATGATTTCATATGTTTAATTCTTGTGTATTGATTAACTAGTTATGATACCCCGTGCACTTACGGGGTTTTTTTATAAAATTTCGAATTATATAGTTTTATCGATTAGAAAACCAACAACTCAATGTGTCCTAAATTTAGTTTTAGCTTATAAAGGAATTTTGTATTGAAAATTATCTTTTATTAGCCAAGCAAAATAAGCAAAATGTTGCGCAACAATACTTTTCTAGATATGTTATAAGTGGTATCTTTACTATCTATAAAGGAAAAAGGGTCAAAAGTGAAAGTGGAAAAGTCAATAAAAGTGAAATGTTGAAATGTTAAAAATGTATATAAGGAAATATTGAAATGCATTTAATACTTTTATTAAAACACCCCATTACTTAAAAGTACAATGATTTATTCACATTGTACAACTAATTAAAAACATATCTACATTTTCGACCGGGTTGACCCGGGACGCTTCAAACACAGCGGGTTGACCCGGTTTAATTTGACCCATTTTTGACCCAACCTAGCAAGTTGATCCGATTTAAATCGACCCAATTTTTGACCGGAACGGTTCAACTGGTTGAACCACCCGGGTCGAACCGGGTTTCAAAACATTATCCATTACTAAAAAGTACAATGATTTATTCACATTGTACAACTAATTAAAAACATATCTATCAAATTAAATACAAACAATTAAAACAAAAACCGGGTTAACCCGGGACGCTTCAAACCCGAACGGGTTAACCAAGTTTAATTTGCCCCGTTTTCGACCCAACCTAGCAAGTTGACCCGGTTTAAATCGACCCATTTTTCGACCCAAACGGTTCAACCGGTTGAACCACCCGGGTCGAACCGGGTTTCAAAACATTATGTTAAATTCCCAAATCTTCAAATTTTTATTATTTTTCGTTTATAACCTATAAACTTTTTTTATCAATAAACTATCTGTCGCTATAAAATCCCGTTACTATGCACGGGTACTCGTCTAGTTTAAAATAAAAGTTAAAAAGTGTTCGTAAATATTCCAAAGACTTCTTTCATTTAATTGAATAAGAGTCAACGTAAAAGCACACCAGTGGCTCGATCTCACCAAAAATGGTATTTTTTACCATTTGAAATTACACCATCTGATTACACAAAAAATGGTATTTTTACCATATGAGATTACACAATCTGATTACATTAGTCATGTTTAATAATCTACTTCACATTTATTTTGTTAAAGATTAAAAATAAGATTAAACGTGTTAGAAATTATAACATAAGAGAACAAAGAAAAAATAATACTTTTCTTCAACTCAAGAGACAAATAAATAAGATTATAAGTATCTTGATTATGTTCATTGATTTAATAAAAGAAACGAACACACATATAAACAGACATGTTATTTGCATAGAGTTTATTTAACATACTATTTTCATCTGATTTATAATTACACGTGTATATTAATCAAATTTTAACGGTCCGATTTCAATACTATAGGTGTAACATAAGAACATCTTTTAGAACCTAAAAATCTTAAATTCATTGATGACCTAATCTTTACAAGACCAGTCTTACATGATGCGCTCAATGACAAAGATAAAAATTACGTATTTATGTTTCTTGGATAAAAAAGTCAACATATTCGTTGCTCCACACATAAAAAGCACCTTCCTTTTTTGTAGGTTTTTTCCTGTTCTACACTATTAGAGCAGAAAAAGATTTCACTACTGGTCCGATCATGTCGTTCCTTAAATAATCAAGAATAGTATACATTGACAACTTGAACCTGATCGTATAACCTTCAAACTGTGGAACTGTCAATAATTTGTCATAAGTCAATCCTTGATAAGAAAGAGCAAATATACCAATATGGGTGGAGTTTGACAATTATGGATTAACACATCAACTGTGTTTTCTCGATTTCTTTGATTCTATAAAGAATCAAAATATTGAAGATGATTACAGAAACTATTGATTGTCCTGCTAAATAATGCAATTTGGGATGTCATGTATACTTGAGTCTTATGACCGCCTCTAAACTGTTTAAAACGCTTAGCATTTGTAGTTGACGAAGAGGTTTGATACCCTACATATTTGACTTCTGCTGCTGCTGTAGTAGACCACAATGTAGTTGATTCAAAGACTATCAAATCCGTGTGAAGATGACGTAAATATGTATAAACATTGAAATTTTCAAATAAATTGATCGTAATTGGATAACTTCGAACAAATATTTGAAAAAGAGAGAAGATTGAAATAAAATTATCACCTGAAGCTTTCCCAGATGTCAAGTTTTGGATATGGTCACAACTTCCAACCTCTTAATCGTGCTTTGATTAAGGATCACAATTATCACTGCTTTGGTTTTTATTATGCCACTAGTCGAAACAAAAATGCAACTCAGAGATAACCAAACTCAATAAGCATATATGTCAATACAAGAAGAAAAAATGAAAAGACATTTAAACCAATGGAACTACAAATATAGTTATTCGAATTAGATAATTATAGTTATTCTAATTAAATCAACACAACTTTGTAAAAGTATCGAAAAACTTATTGAATAAAATGTCCTCAAATTAGCCTAATCCAACCCATTTTGACCTATAAAAGAATAAACCATTTTGACTCATTTCCATACCTGCGCATTTTGACTCATTACCATACCTGCCCATTTTGAATCATTACCATTTTCCCCCATTTTGCCATTTTCTAGGCTCCATACTCCAAAAACATATCCCAGAAGAGAAAACTATAGGTAAAAGTTAGTTACCGATTTATAGCAGTGAAGTTAGACCATCCTATGTCAACATCGTCTGACCAATTTACTGTCTTAATATTCTGAAAAAAAATAATACAAAATTTACTTATTGATGGAATATACCTTAATGAGAAATACCTATAATTATAGTCACATTTTCTGAAAATGATTATAGTCACATTTTTTCATTTAACGACTAGTTTCATTGACAATCTGTTTTAGTTGTATAATATACCTATAATAATATGCAAGATAGTGTCTTTACCAAATCCTGTAACGCATAGAATCTTTGAATAGCTACTGGGTTTCCTATGGTTGTAAAATCATTCATAAACTCGAAATAGTAATAAAAGCCCACTGGAAAACGATCAAGCCTTTCTCTTCATCACAACAGCATAGTAATCTATTGCCCCCCCCCCCCCAACTAAACAGTTCCTTCTCAAGATAACTCACGTCTCAAGATCACTCACGTCCATTTATGTGTTTTCACTGTTTGCAGTTTTATAAGGAATAAAGAAAATAAGTTTCACATACAACACAAATAAAAGTAATACACTAAAATTTATTAATATTACATGTACCCCTGATATCTCAAATCATCAAGATGTCCTCAAAATGATGTTCAACAACAACATACCAATGGAGAAAGCTAGCAAACTCAATGGGTTGGACAATGTTGTAAGTTTTTGAAAGAATAAGTTGGATTCCATTTTCAAGTTAGAAGTAACTTTAAGATTCTTTCTTTGGATAAATAAATTCACATATAATGTTGCACGTGGAATTTAGATAGTCGAGATTTGTAATTAGCCTGACCATGAACGAAGAGATCATTATGTTCACTATGAGATCTTCTATGATTTAATTAAAATCTTTAAAATTACTTGATAATGACCAATAATCAGTGTGGGGATTTGCATAATCGTGTTCCTTGGGTCTTCGATTTAGGATCTACATAATCAAAACCATAATCTATTTCGATTTTGGTTATAACTACATGAACCAAAAACTAAAAATAATTTAATCAGGTTTGGTCAGATTCGAATTGTTTTATAACGCACTATGTAATGGCCAAATGGGTCAGGTGGCTATAGTGCTAACTACTATACCACATTTACGTTTTGTTTCAGATTTTATAAGAATAATTAATACAATTATGAAAGTATTTTAATCTAATAATAAGTCTAAGATTTTAATAAAGCATGTATGAGGTTGTATGAATTAAACATGCACAGTGGAGTTTCTATTCATCATAAATTTTCAATCTTGATCTTCAATTTTTAGTACTTTCATAATTTTAGAATCATACAACAAAAAATTCCATAATAGAACATCAAAAAGAGTTTATTTTACCTGTTACGACACTCCAACAGCCTATGAACTTGCTCAATGTGGCCTTGAACTTGGATATCAAATATCAGAGAGACCAGCAATTGTTCCACATCAGCCTATAGCACATTGTGCTCCTATACAACAAATTTAGCAATCAGATATACATATGTGTGAAGACATATGTATGTAAACGATCTTACCTTTAATATAAAAGGGGATCCTGATTCTTGTATATGGCTTGAATTATGGTTCTTCTTTTACTCTACCAAATATCATTTTCAAAATATAAGATTCATAAATATTTAACCATAAAGATTTCATCCCGTTGCTATGTTGCAATAAAATTTATCAATGTACCTTCAGAATCTTCTCGAAATCCAAGATTTCATCCCGTTGATATATTGCACTCAAGTTCGTCAATGCTAAGGTTTCTGAATCATATGGTATCTGCACCATAAAGTTGGCGGTTAGAAAATTTTAAAGACCAAATGTTTAGTATGATGGTATGAGTTAACCTAATAAACAACTTACTATAACAACAATTTTGAAATTATCAGACGCTCTCTTGGTTTTTTATGAATACAACCCTTTTAATCCACACAAAAGAAATTTATTAATAATTCTAGAGATGAAAAAGAGCGAGTTAACGCGTCGTATGGGTACATCAAGTATGGGTAAAAATGGTATTTTTGAAATGGGTCAACATGGGTAGTGTTTGTAACGGGTCTTTATGAGTACTTTCTGGTTGTACAGGTTAATTCAGGTTGTGTTGGGTTTACTGGATATATATTTTGTATTTCAAAACCCAAGTTGGGACCTTTGTATTTCAAAAAATCAATTCATTCCTTATTAAGTAATAATTGAATTATTATTATATTTAAAAAAAAAGATAGCTATGTGACCTCGACAGTTTGAGTTTCATGGATAAGATCATAAGAGCATAGATACAAATGAATAAAGTAAAAATGTTAAAGCATGTAATGTGACTTTAATAACCGTGTGTACTTCATTGAGTATTATAAAGACGTCATTTTCACACTTATTTAGACATTAAAAATATACAAAAAATAAAATAAAATTTAATAAACATTGGGTACTTAGATGGGTTCTACATTATACCTCCCCCATACCCTGCCCTGGCCGGAATGGGTTTGTCGTTGTTGTTGTTGTTGTATTGCCTGTTAATTTCTTCATAAGTCGATGCCGACTACACAATGATATATCTTTTTTTACCTTCTGATACTTTCAATTCTCGATTTTACAAACTTTATATTAGACGAAGGGTAAATTCATAAGCACTTGTAATTATCCTTATCAGTAGCTACTTGACACCTCAAATGCTATTTACACTCCTAAAGACACTTTCGATATTCATGTGTCATAAGTTTTTAACCTTCGATATCAACATTTATAGTCATCTAATGTTAATCATATACACCACCAGAATAACCTTATGTTTAGATCTTTGAAACAATATAATGCATTAATTAAAGAGTAAATTACAAGGATGGCCCTTGTGGTTTGCGTTGACTTTCACTCTTGGTCCTTGGATTTCTTTTTGCACTTACAGCAACCAACTCTAAAACCCTTAACACTCATAGTCCCTTGACCAAACGGCGTCAGCTTTGACTGTTAAAAGTTCCTCATGTGCAAGGCACATGAGGGTAAAATTGTCTTTACCTTTTTTATATTTCTTTTTGGCACACCACTTTCAACTACTAAAAGGAACTTACAATACAATTAGCTTAGAGTATAACTTAACAAAACTAATTACTCTATATCCACACCACCATTGATCTTGTTCAATAACGGGTAGTTATTCATAAACAATGGCAACAAACGATTAGGAATCTATGGGATAGAAACAAGACCCGTAACCGAATGTTATTGATAAAAGTTAATGATTCAATCATTACAAAGTATAAGAGAATTTGAGAGAGAAATTGATTACAATTCTTGGCTAACTGCTTTTCCTTCCATAAATCAATGATTTCCTTAAGGGAAGTATCAATTACCAGTAGATAACAATATAGAACTAACAAGACAAAGTATAAAAGTATCTATCACACGGCTTCAGAACAACGTTGTTAGGTTTCATAAACTAATTCTGATAAGGATTTATTTGTTACGCTTTTGAGGGGTCATTTAAGCCTTAACTCATAAATATATGGTCAAATATTGTCTCAAATCGTTTCTTTCTCATTTTAGGTACTTGGGACACGATTTCTGAAAATTGGAGCATTTTGGACATTTTTGGGCACAAAAGTGAAGAAAACAACAAAGTCATGGTAAATTTTTAGGAAATGCACCTGACGGTGTCAGGCATTAATAGCTGACACCGTCACTTAAAGATCAAGGAGCTTGAAAATATTGCACATGATGACCCAGTGAACCTTTGGAAGATTTACACCTGACAGCATAAGGTGTAATTTAGAGTAGGCCGTCTGTTGTTATTCTAAAGAGAGATAGCCCAGAAGATGTTTTAACGTGACGACGTTAGAAGGTTGGATTGCACAAGACGAAACCCTAAAAGCGGCCTTATGACGGCGTCAGGATTTATAACCTGCCGCCGTCAGCCTTGTAATTATATATATAGTTTTCAATTTTTCATTCATTAGTGTGCAAATTTGGTGACATAAACCCTAGTATGAATTTCATAGAATTTTAAGGGTTTTCATACCCTGTTTTCTTCCATGTTTAATTGAAGATAATTTTTCTTTTAATCATTCAATATGTCTATATGTTGTTTGATTATCTTTTTATCTTTTCTTCCCTTTAACATGCTAGCTTAAGTTTATTAGTGTTTGCTAAGATTTCATGAAACCTAGTTATTGATTGTTGATAAGTTGTATATTGTTTAGTTGATTGCTTCACCTTAGGCTAAGAATACTGGCTGCCTCTTTATGTAACTAGCTTGAACATCTTAGAAAAGGCAATCGTATGTACACTGCGATTTTTATCGTTGTATTTAACGTGTGAATTGATATTAGTGATTCTATATTTGGGTACTAAATGTGCCGTTATAGGAGAAATTGACATTCATAGAGTTGGGGAAGGCCGTGTACACCCCATGACTGATATTAAGAAATACAACGCTTTAGCTAAAACAATTGCACTGTGACAGTCAACGAATCAACAAGAGATAACTAGGGAGTAATTAAATTCTAAGTCAACACATTTGTCTCATTATAAGAAGTCCACCAGTTTCCCTTTTCATTGTTATTTTTATTTCTGATTACTAGTTTAATCAGTAGTTTTGGGTTAGTTGACTAGCAACTAATTCCGCCCATTCCTTCAAAACCGAGATTTTATTGCTTTTATAAAATATAAAAATACAAAAAGAATCTTCCCTCACCTTTAGACTTAAATTGACATACATCTCAACCTAACGACACTATTCCCCTAGAGAATGATCTGTCCCCCTGATGAGTTCCTAAAAACTCATCATTTCTGTTCCATTTTAAATACGAAAACAGTTAAAAAACACACAGAAATACTATATAATACTATAAATATCTTTGAATTGTGTTTTTATACGTTTCAGGTGCAAAAGGACTGAAAACAAAGGAAAACGTGCAAAGTTTGCACACTTGGCAAAATCAGTCCCTGAACTTTCAAGAAATGCCAGAAATGGTCCCTGGGAAAATTATTTTGAAGAAAATTCAACAACAGTCCCCCAGGAATCATGAAATGACAAATTTTACCTTTGAAGTTCAAAATTGCACAAATGGCAAAACAGGTCCCCCAAGTTTCATAAATGACAGTTTTAGTCCCTAGAAGTTTATTTTGAAATGAAAAGTCAACTTTAGTCCTTGGGAAGTCAAAAATGTTCACTTATGACCCCTGGATGAAAGTTTACACAAAATGACAACTTTTACCCCTCAAGTTACAAAATTGGCAAACTTAGTCCTTGGATGTTCTAAAATGGAATTTTATCAAATAACACCCTTGTACTATTCATAATTTACAATTTGGAACATTTTGATAACTTTTGGGAAATTACAATTTCACCCCTAAACTTTGGAAAATTACATAAATGGTCCCCCGGGTGTTTTAAATTGTAATAAAAGCAATTAAGGTCCTTTGGTTTATCTAACTTTGCAATATTAGTCCTTGTGATAATTTTGGAAATATTACAGGTTTAACCCCTCAACTATGCAGGAATTACAAGATTAGTCCTTGGGCTTTATTAACTACAAAACCAAACCGGCCCTTTTATACCCTTAATATCCAAATCCTTTATAATCCAAATAATAAAAACTTGGCCCAACCCCTTTGATCAGGCCCAACTATCACCCAGCCCACACCCTTATTAAATAAAAACGGTCGTTGACCGTTTGACCTTTCATCCCCAACCTCCATCCACCTCCTGCTACTCCATCCACCATCCCTCCACCACCAGCTTCCACCCCTTTCCACCTCACCACCCTCTCTGTCTCTTCCTCAACCAAACCCACCTCCTAGGTTTACCCTAGGAGGTGCCACGTATCACACCTACAACCTGCTACCTCACCCTACCCTGTAAATATCCTTGCAACACTCAAACATAACCTCCCTTGCCCACTATCTCACCCAATTGTCCTTTCAACCTCCAATTCCACCAATAGACACCCTCACATCCTCCCAATTGCTATAATTGAATTTGGCGCCAAATTCCATTTGAACAGGTGTTGAGCTATTGGACACGTATCAAGGATGATGACTAGTGGGATTTGATCCTGATGACTCAGAGATCACCATGGGTCTATAAAAGGCAGAGGAAGAACAATGAGCAGAGTACCACTAGTTTAGGCTATGGTCACTTAGAATAGTTTTATTGCTTTCATTTAAATTTCATGTAATTTATTGCTTTCTAATGTTTAATTTACACTGACAATGTAAAATTAAAACATTATTTACAGTTTTATTTAGTTTAAATTTAAATTTCAAGTTTTTATTTATTGTCTTTAATTTTCAAGCAATTTAAATTATTGTCAATTATAGTTGTTTAGAGGACTCTTAAGCTAATATAAGCTCTTGACAAAAGCCTTATAAGCTTTTAGATACTTTAAAACAAGTATAGTTATAAAAAATTAAAAAATACAAAAATATACAAGAAAATCAAAGAAAAAATAAAAAATAGTGGGAAGAATAAGGAAGAAACTGAAGCAGGGTGTGTATTTGGATGGAAATGACTCAAATGGTTGAGTGACAGATCATTGGAGGTGTTTGTGGTCCTTGGTTCACTTTTGCTCAGTATTGATCAACTTGTAAGCATATATTCAAATTTTTGTATTTTATTGTTCTAAGTACTAATTGTTGTTTTTCTATATCTATTTTACTTGTTCTTTACTAATTAGAGTAAGTTTAATCATTATATTGTGTTTAGGATTCCTTTAAATCAAGTTTCTTTAGAAACAGTTAGAAAAGGTAGTGTTTGGATTAAGCTTGTTCTGTGAGTAGTAGGTAGATTTTGTTGTTGTTTTCAGTTGGTAAAAGTCACATTAGGTGTATTTGGGATAGATTAGTCATAAAAATCATAGGTTGTAAACAAAAAGTCAAAAATCCATGTTCAACACCTTAACAGTAAACTGTTAAGGTATTGGGATCCAAAGTACCCTCATATCTTTTCATAATCTGTTATCATAGCTTAATTTAGCTTTCTTATAGTTTAACATAACATATTAAGCCAATAGATTAAGCCCAAACTTCATAAAAGTCAAAATAGGTAGTTTAAGTAAAAAGTCAAATTATTTAGTTTTCAGAAAATCTCAAATCTTCCAAGAATTTTAGGGAATTTAGGGTAGTGTTTTAGGATTTGAGCTTTTAAGGTATTGTAGTATACCACTAGGACTATAGGAATCAACTTATACTTGATTTTTAGGAATTTTGTAGTGGGCCCCACAGCCCCCCAAAGAGGGCTGCAGGGCTGTTTGTCTGTTCTGTCTCAGCAGCACCACAGCAAACCACCACACTTTGGTGGTGGTTTGTGGCCACCCTAGTGGGCCCCACTTGGTGTTCTTGGGTCCTGTAGCAAGCCCCCCAGCTAGGTTGCTAGTTCCATGCTTAGCTTACACCTCTTAGCTTATTTGATAAGCCCAAATAGTGGCCTGTAGTTGCCCTTGGGGACTGTTTGGGATTGCTTTTGTTAGATTGCTTATTTAAGCTTATTTAGTGATTGTAAGTTGCTTATTTGTTAAGTTTTGCTTATTTTAAGATTGCATCAGTCACTTTTAGCTTATTTCTTATTAAATTTATAGCTTGTAGCTTCTTGTAGCTTAAAACAACTTTTTAATTTCAAATTTTGGCTAAATAAGCCCACTGTTGACAAATAAGCTCTCCACAGAGCTTATTTAGTAGTTTTAGAAAAAGTTGTTTTTGTAAAAAGTTCTTATTTTCATGTGTTTAATAAGTTTGTAAAAGAAAAAAAAATAAAAAAAAAGTTTTGCAAAAAAACGTGGGGTGTGGGATTCGAACTTGGGACCTCTTGGCTAGTAGCATGCATAAGTCTACACCCCCTTCCATTGCACTGGGGCACCAGTTCCATCATATTCTGTTTTCTATACATACTTATATAGGTTTTTAGTTTAGTAGTTTAGTTAGCTTATTAGCCAACGTTTAGCTTATTGTACTGCTTATTTGATAAGTTTTTTAGCTTTTTATATTTTTTTCACATTTCTGTCAACAATAAATAGTTATATAAAAATTTTCAGATTTTTATAATATAGTTTAGTATTTATTAAAATTAAAAGTAGTTTAAATAGTTATTAAATAATAATTAGTATTTAATTATTAAAATAACTTATTAATTAGTTTTTGTGAAATTTTATATTTTTCTAAAGTTTGTATTACTTTAATATAGTTGTATAAAAAGTTTTATAATTTTAACTTTTTATTTAGTATTTTTTATAATTAATTTAGTTTAAATAGTTTAATTTAGTTTTAATAGTTTTTAATTAATAATAATTAGATAAAAAGTCTTAAAAATATATTTTTAGTTCTAAAACAAGTTTTTTAGTATTTTAGATTTTTCTAAATTTTAATTTTATTTTTTTTAGACTTATTTTACATTTTCTTATTATTTAATGTATTATTAAATAGTTAAAAATAGTTTTTCATTAATAATAATTAATCAAATAGTTGTAAAAATAATTTTCTTTTTCTAATAATTTTCTTTTATCATTTGAATTCCAAAAATATAATTTTCACATCCGTGGGATTTATATTGGACAGAATTCACGTTTTGTTTCGTACGTTAACGTTTTATTTTATTTAAACGTACGCGTTTTTACGTTTTAAATAATTTAGATTTAGGTTTTAGTTAAAGTAGTTTATTAAAGTTATTTTAATTTGTAAAACCTTAGAATAAATCAATCCCACCTTTTTCCCATTCAAAACCACCCGATCACAAATCGTTTTGGTCCAAATTGCATGCCTCGTTGGGACATAACGACCCGGGGATAAAACTATACTCCTTGGTTTTAATTGCATTTCCTCCCGGCCTGTTTGAATTTTTAGTATTAACCATTCACAAGTGGTTGAGAAATAAAGTTAGGTGGTTCGGGAGGAATCAAAATTTGGCGCCGTTGCCGGGGAAGCTGTGCTACGTATCGAAACGATTTGAAGTATCAGTGGTTTTGAATATACATCCATTGTATATTTACCACTCTTGTTCATATTTCCTTATTATTATAATATAAAAACAAAAACAGTTCACGAAAACATTTTAAAATTAGTTTTCAACGAACACAAAAACCCAAAAAGATTTTCTTTCTTATTAATATTATAAAATATTTACCAAAAACATATAAAATACAAAAATATTTTTCTTTTCATAGCACACAACTTGCCCAGCTTGATAGTCCCTCAGTTACAACATTTGGTTGTTGGCTGTTTGAACACAATTTAGTAGACGTTACAAACCTAGATTCCCTTTTAAGGGGCGGAAACGCGCGGTTTGTTAACTCCTCTATTGAGAACGTTTGATCGTTCGGTTGTCGGATTCCAGTTACTAAGCTCTGTCAAACCCAGATTCCCTTTCGAGGGGCGGTTGTTAGGAATTTTCTTTCTTTTTGTACATATATATATAAATCTAAAAATACAAAAATATTAGAAAATATATGAAAAAAAAAAAAAACAAAAAAAAAAAAACAAAAAAATTCTCCCTACCTTATCATTCATAATTCTGTGAGTAGACCCCACTCCAATTTCTCATCCAATCATTTCTGTTTTCTAACCCCTTTCTACCACTTTAGTGTGGGGTAGAATACCCACATGTTGTATATATCTTGAAAATGAAATAAAAAATTGTAAATACAGAAAAATAAAATAATTGTTGTGTTACCCTACTTAGATTTAAATATTATCTTTTTACGTTCAAGGATTCGGCATAATAGCCGGGACTTTGAATATTGAGGACAATATTCATTTCTAAGTGTGGGGGGGGGGAAATTCTGGTGAATTTGATCAATTATATACCTTTGTATGCCCTTTTTCCCCAAAATAGGCCAAATTTAAAAAAAAAAAAAAAAAAAAAATTGGTATTAGTACACAACATATGGTAATCAGTCCACCTTGTCTAAACCACATAAGGACTGGCTAATCCAGGAGCAAACGGCTCTTGGTAAAGATATCTCAAATCCGCTTATGGCTTGCAATTTGCCAAAAATTGTATGGTTCCTCAACTCCCCATATCCCATAAAGCAAATGAGTTGGCTAGCCCGCAAGATTATGGCTTGTGGTAAAGGCAGTGAAAATCCATAATTGGTAATCAGCTCACCAAGATGTTGACTATTCCATCAAGAGTTGGCTAGTCCAGAAGCAAACGGCTTTTGGTAAAGACTAATCAAATCCGTTGACAGCTGGTGGTTTGCTCAAAATCACACGGTTATCAGGTGTGCCACATCTCACACCTGGCTACTCCAGAAGTAATGGCTGTCTGGTAAAGAGAAAACAAAACCATTAAATTTTTAGGTTGTTAGTAGATTATAGATTGCTAGGGACTAGCAATGTTTTAGTGTGGGGTATTGATGAGTTCCTAAAAACTCATCATTTCTGTTCCATTTTAAATACGAAAACAGTTAAAAAACACACAGAAATACTATATAATACTATAAATATCTTTGAATTGTGTTTTTATACGTTTCAGGTGCAAAAGGACTGATAACAAAGGAAAACGTGCAAAGTTTGCACACTTGGCAAAATCAGTCCCTGAACTTTCAAGAAATGCCAGAAATGGTCCCTGGGAAAATTATTTTGAAGAAAATTCAACAACAGTCCCCCAGGAATCATGAAATGACAAATTTTACCTTTGAAGTTCAAAATTGCACAAATGGCAAAACAGGTCCCCCAAGTTTCATAAATGACAGTTTTAGTCCCTAGAAGTTTATTTTGAAATGAAAAGTCAACTTTAGTCCTTGGGAAGTCAAAAATGTTCACTTATGACCCCTGGATGAAAGTTTACACAAAATGACAACTTTTACCCCTCAAGTTACAAAATTGGCAAACTTAGTCCCTGGATGTTCTAAAATGGAATTTTATCAAATAACACCCTTGTACTATTCATAATTTACAATTTGGAACATTTTGATAACTTTTGGGAAATTACAATTTCACCCCTAAACTTTGGAAAATTACATAAATGGTCCCCCGGGTGTTTTAAATTGTAATAAAAGCAATTAAGGTCCTTTGGTTTATCTAACTTTGCAATATTAGTCCTTGTGATAATTTTGGAAATATTACAGGTTTAACCCCTCAACTATGCAGGAATTACAAGATTAGTCCTTGGGCTTTATTAACTACAAAACCAAACCGGCCCTTTTATACCCTTAATATCCAAATCCTTTATAATCCAAATAATAAAAACTTGGCCCAACCCCTTTGATCAGGCCCAACTATCACCCAGCCCACACCCTTATTAAATAAAAACGGTCGTTGACCGTTTGACCTTTCATCCCCAACCTCCATCCACCTCCTGCTACTCCATCCACCATCCCTCCACCACCAGCTTCCACCCCTTTCCACCTCACCACCCTCTCTGTCACTTCCTCAACCAAACCCACCTCCTAGGTTTACCCTAGGAGGTGCCACGTATCACACCTACAACCTGCTACCTCACCCTACCCTGTAAATATCCCTGCAACACTCAAACATAACCTCCCTTGCCCACTATCTCACCCAATTGTCCTTTCAACCTCCAATTCCACCAATAGACACCCTCACATCCTCCCAATTGCTATAATTGAATTTGGCGCCAAATTCCATTTGAACAGGTGTTGAGCTATTGGACACGTATCAAGGATGATGACTAGTGGGATTTGATCCTGATGACTCAGAGATCACCATGGGTCTATAAAAGGCAGAGGAAGAACAATGAGCAGAGTACCACTAGTTTAGGCTATGGTCACTTAGAATAGTTTTATTGCTTTCATTTAAATTTCATGTAATTTATTGCTTTCTAATGTTTAATTTACACTGACAATGTAAAATTAAAACATTATTTACAGTTTTATTTAGTTTAAATTTAAATTTCAAGTTTTTATTTATTGTCTTTAATTTTCAAGCAATTTAAATTATTGTCAATTATAGTTGTTTAGAGGACTCTTAAGCTAATATAAGCTCTTGACAAAAGCCTTATAAGCTTTTAGATACTTTAAAACAAGTATAGTTATAAAAAATTAAAAAATACAAAAATATACAAGAAAATCAAAGAAAAAATAAAAAATAGTGGGAAGAATAAGGAAGAAACTGAAGCAGGGTGTGTATTTGGATGGAAATGACTCAAATGGTTGAGTGACAGATCATTGGAGGTGTTTGTGGTCCTTGGTTCACTTTTGCTCAGTATTGATCAACTTGTAAGCATATATTCAAATTTTTGTATTTTATTGTTCTAAGTACTAATTGTTGTTTTTCTATATCTATTTTACTTGTTCTTTACTAATTAGAGTAAGTTTAATCATTATATTGTGTTTAGGATTCCTTTAAATCAAGTTTCTTTAGAAACAGTTAGAAAAGGTAGTGTTTGGATTAAGCTTGTTCTGTGAGTAGTAGGTAGATTTTGTTGTTGTTTTCAGTTGGTAAAAGTCACATTAGGTGTATTTGGGATAGATTAGTCATAAAAATCATAGGTTGTAAACAAAAAGTCAAAAATCCATGTTCAACACCTTAACAGTAAACTGTTAAGGTATTGGGATCCAAAGTACCCTCATATCTTTTCATAATCTGTTATCATAGCTTAATTTAGTTTTCTTATAGTTTAACATAACATATTAAGCCAATAGATTAAGCCCAAACTTCATAAAAGTCAAAATAGGTAGTTTAAGTAAAAAGTCAAATTATTTAGTTTTCAGAAAATCTCAAATCTTCCAAGAATTTTAGGGAATTTAGGGTAGTGTTTTAGGATTTGAGCTTTTAAGGTATTGTAGTATACCACTAGGACTATAGGAATCAGCTTATACTTGATTTTTAGGAATTTTGTAGTGGGCCCCACAGCCCCCCAAAGAGGGCTGCAGGGCTGTTTGTCTGTTCTGTCTCAGCAGCACCACAACAAACCACCAGTGGCCACCCTAGTGGGCCCCACTTGGTGTTCTTGGGTCCTGTAGCAAGCCCCCCAGCTAGGTTGCTAGTTCCATGCTTAGCTTACACCTCTTAGCTTATTTGATAAGCCCAAATAGTGGCCTGTAGTTGCCCTTGGGGACTGTTTGGGATTGCTTTTGTTAGATTGCTTATTTAAGCTTATTTAGTGATTGTAAGTTGCTTATTTGTTAAGTTTGCTTATTTTAAGATTGCATCAGTCACTTTTAGCTTATTTCTTATTAAATTTATAGCTTGTAGCTTCTTGTAGCTTAAAACAACTTTTTAATTTCAAATTTTGGCTAAATAAGCCCACTGTTGACAAATAAGCTCTCCACAGAGCTTATTTGGTAGTTTTAGAAAAAGTTGTTTTTGTAAAAAGTTCTTATTTTCATGTGTTTAATAAGTTTGTAAAAGAAAAAAAAATAAAAAAAAAGTTTTGCAAAAAAACGTGGGGTGTGGGATTCGAACTTGGGACCTCTTGGCTAGTAGCATGCATAAGTCCACACCCCCTTCCATTGCACTGGGGCACCAGTTCCATCATATTCTGTTTTCTATACATACTTATATAGGTTTTTAGTTTAGTAGTTTAGTTAGCTTATTAGCCTACGTTTAGCTTATTGTACTGCTTATTTGATAAGTTTTTTAGCTTTTTATATTTT
>JARVZY010000117.1:0-34375 GCA_030686995.1 Artemisia argyi | reverse complement strand
TAAGGGTTCCTGTGCATCGTTATTAGTCTCACTTATTTTATCATCTAGTCCTACTTCTGATATTTCTCCAGGCTTCTTGTCAAATAGTCCCTTAAATTGCTTACGTGCTTTCTTCTCTACTTCCTGTTATTATGCATAGATGATAATTGTTTAGAAAAAAGGTTATGTTTTTCCTTGGGAGAGAGGAGGGTTGTTTATTTAACTAACCTGCTCGGTCTGCTTCAACTTAAGAAGAGCCGCTTTTGCATTGGCTTCGGATGACTTGTCTATGGTCATCATCTAGTTTTACAGGGTAAAGTAGAATGATCAAATAAAGTTTCGACCACAAATTTTACACCAAATAAATAATATTTAAGTATTTACCATGTTGAAATCTGCTCTAGCTTCGTCATAATCGCCAGCCTCCATGTATGCCATTCCCCGTCGATAAAGTGCTTTGACATGAACAGGGTTTGCATCTAATACCTGCAAAAAGAAGAAACTATTGTGAGTTTCAGTTAGTCACTGTCCAATGTCAATTAACATCAATGAGCAATATATTGTGATAGGGAGTACTAGAATAGTTATTTTACAAAGCCTGTTATAAAGAAAAAAATAATAATATAATGGTTCCTGTCACTAATGTTGCTTGATCTTCTCCATCATAGAAATCTAATACAATTAGAAAAATAATAATAATAAGATTACTAACTTACTTTATTACAAGTCTCAATTGACTTCCGGCAATCGCCCATCTTCAGGTAGCAGGCAGCCACATTCAGATTCAACAGACTCTATTGCACCAAGAAAGTGAAATTAACAGAACATTAAAACTTAAAATTTTGTGCCAAGCAGAGCTACTCACTAGCCTTGAGACATAAGGTGTCTCTGTAAATATATATCAGATAGAGAAATTAGTCACAGAATCTGGCAAGATATAATGAGGAGCCATACTCTTGTACTTGCGAACTCTTTTCCCTCCTCGTCATCTTGAGGATTAACATGATTGAATTCACGTAAAATCTGCAGACAAATGCACACATTTTAGATTACAACCAAGTACTAAACAATAATACAGAAGAAACCATTCAGCATTCACAAACGGAAACACAAATGATGAGACATAACTGAAAATGTAACAACGGTCCAGAGTGTGTACCTTATCGTACTTTGCTTTGGCAAGTGCATACTTTCCTTCTTTGAATAGCCTATTACCCTGTGTAGAAAACAATAAGATGTAAATTATTACATGTAAACTAACTTACCCTAATACTCTAATAAGCATATCTTATGTTGCTAGCTAATTTTTATATAAAATCAACCTCATACAGTAATACACAGCTGCCATGTTTTTTTATAGATTATGAAACTGGAAAAGGACACAAATGGTATGTGAACTTCTAGTGAAGTCTCTACTAATAGTTTATGGAACTCTTATACTATTCACCCTTCAATAAATATATCATATTCCTTCCAGACTCAATGAGTCAACTGTAAGGTAAACAATATCTGATCCAAAAATCATAAAATATATACCGTGCCTTTGGTCTTCTCAACATCGTCCATTATAGCTCTAAAATTCATTCCAGTCCAATCCTGCAGCAGACACCATAAATTAGATAATAAGCAAAAGATAGCATATCCTCACTTCTAATAAATGCATGTGATATAATATATTAATTAACCTTTTCCATTTCAAAACCAAGGAGCTCAATCTCCCATTGAACATAAGCACCTTCAGGAACATTAGCAGGCCTAGTCACATGATAAGGAAGAAAATCAAACATCAAAGTTAACTCATGAGCAAAAGCAACGTTGTTTTTACATTTAAAGCTGTGCATATCACATATACATAGTTAACTGAAAAATAGACCTTGTAAACTTGTCATATGCATAATCAGGTGGGCAGGTAACGAGTGATATCTCTTCGGGTAACATCAGCCGTACACACATCTCAAAACCTTCAGGTACCTACCACACACACACAAAAAAATCTCTTGAATTTATCATCTTCCAAGAATAAACAAAAGCTTGAGCTTCATAGATCATCTTCTAACTTTCAGGGGAGTAACCGCAGATGTATCAATTCATTTAAATGAAATTTTCATTCAAAGTTGAGATTAACTTACAGCCCCTTCCCCTGAGGAAAACTCCAAAGGCTGGCCATTATTATCAACTCTTGTATCATAGAAAACTGTCTTTTCTTCATTAATAAGCATTCCCTTGTAATGCACACGTAGTCGGCTGTCTTGAAGAGGGCAATCCATAGGAAATTCACCTGATATGTTCAAAAAACCAATGAGCAAAAATAGCATATCACCCTAATAGGAAAAGGATGAAAGAAGAGAATACAAACGCATACATTGGCAAATCAACAAATGAATGAATGGCGAATGGTAGATAATGAACTTGACCCAGTTTTACCGATTGAATACTTAAAGAGTGTAAATTGTCCAATTTTTTGGGTCAGAATTTAAATGGTTTACCCACCCAATCGCCCAGAAACATTAGTGATAAGAAATGTGAAATATGTTCCAAAAGGTTAATTTAAGGACTGAAACAAAACCTTTTCCATCTTTTACACGACGTTTTATTAGTCGACCATCTCCTAGCACATCCCTTACCTGTACAATAGCAAAGCAAATATCTTAATTTTAAACTTTTGCACCAGAAATTGCAGTCAAAGGCAAAGATGAAAACACTTTTGCGCACCTGTATGAAATGAATAAGTTCCACTTCAAAGTGAACTTCTTCAACACCTCCTGCAGAAGGTATCAGAGGGCTTTGGCTTAAGTACTGACTGGTAACATATATCACTGCTTTTTCTCCACGCGACATTGTTCCTATACCCATTTCAAGACCTTTAGGTACCTGATATAGATATACAATTAACACTTTGATAAGCATACATGAACCTTATTTTCATTTTAGTTTTTGCATGAGCGGTTAAATAATCTTAGAAACAAGAAATGGAAGAGGGGATTAGGGGAATTATAGGACAAACAAAGCAGATTAAAAGATGGGAGATCTTATATAAATTTGGAACGTACCTCGGATTTTCCAAAAGTAAACAAAATTGGTTCGCCAGTTGTATGTAATTTAAGTGCTTGTCCATCCCCCGACTTGGCAGAAACCCTAGAATCAGTCACAACCCACAAGTGTAAAAATATTGCTGCTATTTCTTAAATAAGTAGCTTTTCTTCAAACAATAGAGAAAATCACTGCATACGAACCTGGCTTTTACTTCATAAAGATCTCTAGGATTTTCCCAACTCTGTGCCTCCTTTATAACCTGCTCAGTGAACGGAGAAATATAAGCACACACTCTAACAATGAAATATACTATATTGATGAAATCTAAACTCAGATAGACCATTTGTGTTGTGAAAACAAGAGATTGAGTATTACATCCAACTATTTGTACACAAGGGAATTCTCTATAGCAATTCCACCTGATTTTCCTTTCACACTCTGCTGTCATGTGGAGATAAGCCTCTATCACTTCTTTTAAACGTTTTAACAATTCTATGTTATCATACTTCCTAAACTCAAACCTCTTTTCCACCATATCAAAATGATTTTCTAGCAGCCATCACAGCAGAATAAAGTAACAAATGTACCTCAATTTATTTATTTATTTATTTTGTAAAGTAAAGCAGTTGAGCAAGTTCGACTGTTGGATCCCAAATTAACAGGCCACATAATCACTAACAATATAGCATTAAAATACCCCCCTTAACATTTAAGAGATATAATTTATGCTCCAGAGCATAGTAAGGTCACATTAATCAGAAGATGCATAATACAGTATTTTCTTTCCATGGTAATACATACCTTCTTCATGACTCCGAAATCGTCAGTTATGACCTGAAGAATATTTATAAAAAGAAATTAAAAAGAGTTCTGATATCAAGTATAAGCAGCATGAAGTATTAATTTAACGTAAGCCAGTTTATTGTATCATCAACAATTTGTATCTCTTGCCTTGATTTTAGCAAACTCTATCAACTCAATCTCAAAATTTAGTTCAGCATCCTTTGGAAAGCCATCTGGAACAGAGACTGGACAGTCATCCTCTCCGTAATGCAATTCAGGCTTCATTTTTAACTGACACATAGAGCACCACAACATGTGTTAAAGATCTACAGAAGCTTAGAATGACAATCAGAGCTTCAAGTGCTTAATAAGCTATGACCACTAAAAGGTAAGTAGCAATCAGATCAGGTTCCAGCACGGTTGGTAAATTAAGCATATCTTACAAACAGTAACATTAGTATTACTTCATATATACATTACACTACAAAAAAACTTACCACTGCAACTTCACCTTTCAACATTGTTGGAAGTCCTTCAATCAGCCCTAATATCATCTTGCTCTTACCCATGACCTGCCTTATTGGGGTTCCTTTGCCTATAACAGGGAAGAAACGATGGCATCACACACCCACATGAGCATAGGCACTTCAAGTAAACAACATTGCTGAAGTATAGTTTTTTTAAATATAACATTCTAAACAGCGACAGAAGTAACCAGAAATCAGTAACTATACTACTTGACATTCAACAAGATGTCATGAAGCCTTTTTTGATAAGCTTCTTCTGATTGACTGAAATCGCAACCGCATAAAGATAAAACATAAAGGTAGCAGGAATGAGATTTTCAAACTTTTTCAGTTTTGACCGACCAAAGAACAAAAAAAATGTAACATAAGGACCAAGTTGAACAGGGAAAATAACTGTGGGTTTTGGGCTTACGAAATCTTCAAGGAACATCAGATGTTACCTTAAAGACAGCTAATGTCATAAACATCTAAATTAGTCAATGAGCTAGCACTGCTAATAATATTAAGATCAAAAGAAATTTTCTCTTTCATCCAGATATTATTACAATAATCTCAAACAGATTAACAGGGCCATTGGATAAATCAGACATATATTATACGAAAAACAGAACATAAAAAATCGAACGCACCACCAAATTCTGAGCGAGTAGACTGAACAACCACCCCATCTAGAGTACGGATGGTCAAATGATAAATCACCTGCAAAACAAACTCATCAATCATAACATTATAAATGCATCTTTGCTCTTTCAAATCTTACCTTACATATCATACAAAAGCTAGATCATAAAAATTTATCTGAAATATCACTACCTAAGAGGCTAATACTCTAATCAATACAACAAAATCAACTGAACTGATACACTTGTTAACAAACATTACAAACTCAAATTCCTACGCATCTCAATATCGATATTATCATATCTCTAAAAACAGCTAGTTTTCCATTATCACCAAACTAAAGGTGTGCCCCTGGTGATAAAATTTAGGGGTGTTGCAACTTGCATCTTTATAAAAAAATCGTGCAAAACTGCATTTTGAAAACACATGTCTCAACTTACTTCTGTTCAAAGCTGCATTCTCTCAATGAGAAAGTCAGAAAACACAGATAATCATTTTATTTTTATTTTATTATTTTATTTTATTTATTTATTTATTTTTTTGCGCAAAAGGTTCACAACACTATTTTCTGATTACTTGCATTATGCAAGTGAAATAATTGTTAGTGATTTTAGTGTCATCAACTATTTTAGGTGATTATGATTTACTAGAGACCAATGGGATTTCATATTAAGCTCGGATACAGGTTAGAACAAGGTGCGGCATGCACGCTCGTTTGAGCTAATATGTAATCGACCACTCAAGACGCATTGGTCAATGGGCAGCTTTTAACCGACAATAACTGTCAACTTTCATCTGTTTAACAGATTATTCGCTCTTGTTTTTACGAAAAGTAACAATTCTCTTTGTTTTTGCTTAGTTCCCTTGTACCTAGAAACTAATTGCTTCACTTAAATTATCCCAATAGAGATTTCGTGATACACAGATATTTAACGGTCAAAATACTTTATTTGGAAAGTGAACAAACATGATTCAAGTAGATTATCATCACAAATTCACAACCCTTACCCCAACTTCTAATAATATAAATTATTAAACCGATTCTAACTTAAGAGTCAAGATGTGTCAATGGTGCTACAATTAAATCAAGAGTTAAGCCTAAGGGGGTGTTTGTTTAAGCTTATTTCTTTGGCTTATGAACTTATACGAATTCGGCTTATGTTTTGCAATCCCGATTTTCTGTCTTATTTCGAAACTTATGAGCTTATAGCTTGTTATATCATAATAAGCTTATATAAGCCCACACATTGAAAAACAATCCGTAAAAATTGGGCTTATAAAACATAAGCCGAATTCACATAAGCTCATAAGACAAAAAAAAAAAAAAAAAAAAAAAAAAAAAAAAAAAAGCTTAAACAAACACCGCGTAAATTATAAAACCGATTCTAACTTCGTGTGAGTGGTGCTACAATTATATCAATCAAGAGGTAAGTTAAGTTACTAAGGATATAATAAAAAATTTATATTAAAAAAAAATGAAATGAAATGAATAAAAACCTGATCACCATCAGAAGGCATGACGTCACCACCACCACCACCAGGTCTAATAACAGCCTTCATTAATCCACCTGGCACCATCTTCTTTCTCCTAAATAATTTTTAAAAAATGTTACAACAAAAAATGATCTAATAGAATAGTAATAGTAATAGTAAGTACCTCTTATCGAGTTCATCTTCTTCAGGCGTTGTTTTCTTCTTGTTGTTAGGTTTGAAATCTTGTTCCCCATCTTTCACCACTGCCATTCCAAATAATTATCTCTTTGTTTCTTTCTTTGATTTTGGAAGTGACGGACGGGTTTATTGGTTGGGGGTTATAATAATTGAATTTTACTATTTTAAGAAGTCTTTTTAAAGAGTTTTTGCCATTGCAACTAAGCCTTTTTGAAAAGCTTTTCAACAATGACTTGGTAAAGCTCAAGTCTTTGCTCCAAGCTTTGGCCACTAAATGTTTTATGCATTAAATGCATTAAATGCATCAAGTCTTAAAGACTTGATGCATTGTAGATGCTCTAACAATTTTAGTTAGTCAAGTCAACTAGTCAACATTCGGCTGCCGAATATCTTCAACTTATTATTTTATTTTATTTATTTATTTATTTATTTATTTAAAGTAGAAATGTATATCATTGAAATAAGATCACTCATGTTCATGGAAGAAACAGAAAGCCACTGACTTAGAGCATGAGCACACTGACTTAGAGCATGAGCACACGTAACGTGGAAGGCTGCGTTAATGCAGTTTTAACGCACGTTAACGTGCGTTATTGATGTGGAGGGCTGCGTTAAGCCACTAACGTGGCGTTAAGCCATATTTGCTTAAAAAAGAAAAAAAAATTATACTTCTGGTCCCTGTATTTATGTTTGTGTGTTGACAATTTTGGCCCTTGTAATTTGTGATCTTTTATAAGATTTCAAGGACACATGGCTTGAACTTGTGATCTTTTATAAGATTTCAAAATAAGTAAATAAATAAATAAACTAAAAACTTAATAAAACATTAATTTCATTAATAAAAACGTAAACATTACATAAACACCATACAAAGTTAACATGATTACAAACGATACAGGAAACAAAGACTTGATCTGAATCGTAGTTCAGATTCGATACGAATAACAGAAAGAAACAAAGCGGAATACTTAACATAAAAGATCATTACTCATCGTATCTGTCCCATGCCCTTGTGTTTCTCAGAGTGAACCACACTTGTGAGTAATGTAGCTCTCTCCCATAGCGTTCATAATAAATTCGGTTTGCATTGGTGAGACGATTGGTGTCTTGACTGGTACGCTGCAACTCTTTATAAATAGCGTTATATCTACGACATTCAATGTTCATTCTATTCCATTGAGCCGTAATACTATTCTTATTACGTTGAACACCATTAGTCTGCTGGTTAAACTTTCGTGTAACGACATTCCAAAAAGAACGTTCATTCAAAAGGTCTGTAGATTCTTGAACTTCTAGCCATACGATAGCTAGCAAGACTTCTTCTTCCATTAACCAACGATTATTCATTGTGAAGAGATGTGTGAAGAAAAGTATTAGATAGTGGTGAAGAGATGTGTGAGGAAAAGTATTAGATGTTGTGTTATTTATAAGGGATTTTTAAAATTTGAAAAATTCAAATTCAGATGCAGAAGCGGGATTCTTTTAAACGTTTAAAATTCAAAATTTGAAATGAATGGGCGGGATTTTCTTTAATAAACATTTAAAATTCAAAATTTGAAATGAATGGGCGGGATTTTGTTTAAACGTTTAAAATTCAAAATTTGAAATCAATGGGCGGGATTTTTGAGCTTATTTAACACCATTTCATTTCACAGTTAATTCTCACTCAATTCACATATAATTTTCAAACATTTCTCTTAAACAATGCCTCGCAAAGATTTCTCTCAACAATTTCCAACTCACCGTTACTTGTCCCAACAATTTCCCACTCACCATGATTTTTCCTAGCAATTCCCAAGTGATCATGACTTTGGCCAGCAATTCCCAAGCTCCAGCATGACTTTGAACACTCCACCGGAAGACATCTTTTCAGAAGGGTGGGTGTCCGACGATTCGTTCTATTGATTCGCAGTTTTATGTTTAATTATTTTAGTTTTATGTTTAATTATCGTACTTTATGTTTCATGTTTAATGTAACTTGCGTTTAAGTTTAATGTATGTTTAAATTTTAAGTATTAATATAAATTGTTTTTATTAGTTATTAAATGAAATAATAGTTTTAGTTGAGGGTAGAATTTGAAAATATTTGAGTTAAAGCTGAGTTATTGTTGTGGGTGTTTTTTTCTGAGTTAAAGTTAAAGTGTAAAAGCTGATGTGGCACTGCGTTAAGTTTTAACACAGGTTACGCGTGGGCATGCTCTTATAGGCATCGAAATAAAAGACAATGACCAACTCCACAAATCAAAAAGCACCAAACAACTCGTGAAACAAGCTCCATTTGCGACACTAGATCACAGATTCCAAATGCTAAGAGGGACAGAATGGAGGACACCTTCTTTAGCCAACTTATCAGCATCACAATTACCTTCACGTTTGATATGAGCTATCGATTAGTTTTCGTTAGTGGACGTCAATCGCCATGGTCTCTCAAGAGGACGTCGAATCTAAAAAAACTACGTTAAGAGAGTCACTTTCAACAATAATACCACATGAGGACAAATCTAACTTCTTAGTTACCATCCTACAATTGTTTCTTAACAACCCACAGATGCCCGTGGGGCCCAGTTTGCCTCTAGCGGCGCCATCAACATTAAACTTTAAAGAGCCCACAACCGGAGGACACCATTGTTCAGTGTGATCATTCTTTTTCATAGTGCTACCACACGCTGTAATCGAAAATAAGTTCACACGAAAATCAAATAATGAATATGGACAAGCCGGAGAGAAAGCCTTAACCCAACAACCGGTTCGAAATTTGACCAAATCTAAAACCTGCCAAAAAAGAAGATATATTGTCCGCAAAAATAGCCTTGTTTCTTGCTTCCCAAACATGCCACACAACCGAGAAGAATGTAGTCTGCCATACCTCTTTACATTTCACGACCTTTGCCATATCCATCCACCGAGAAAATAAGGTTCTCCTGTTTCTAGGAATAACCCACTCACAATCCCAACCACAAATCAATGCATACCAGATAGAGAGAGTGAACTTGAAGTGAATAAAAAGATGATCAACTTATTCGATGCATGTTTTACAAAGAGGACATCGAGATTGGTTCTCAGAAATGATACCAAATCTTAAAAGCACGTCTCTTGTTGGAAGTTTGCTAATGATACTTCGCCAACATAGAAGACGAGCTTTTGGTGGAGCTTTAAATTTCCATACCAAGTGAAGAATTGGATCACTGTAGTTAGATTTGTCCATCTCTTTACCAAATGTCCTCGAGGAAAACTTCCCTAATGAGTCAAATGACCAAACCACTTTGTCGTTCCTTGTTACCATCATCACTACTGAATTGAGAGTTAATATGAATGAATCAAATTGTTCCACCTCCCAATCAAATAGCTTTCTGCTTAGTTTCACATCCCATTTCCATTGTCGATTGTCCCACAGCCCGAAATCACAAAGAGGGCCTGATTTGTTGGCTACTAAAGCAAAGATTCTCGGGAATGAAGTCTTTAATATGTGGCCTTCCACCCAATGGTCATCCCAAATCTTGTACAATCGCCTTTATCGACAGAATGCACCAACCCTTTTTTAGCAACAACACTTGCTGGTGACCTTGAATGGAGAATATCTGTAATCTTTTTCCAAACTAGAGATACTGAAGCTTTGCTTGGAATAGCTAGAGATAGGCTGTATTGAGTTCTTCCATACTTAGCATCTATAAGCTTCCTCCATAGAGCCTCTTTTTCGTTTCCATATCTCCAAACCCATTTGCATAAAAGAGCTTCATTCCTGACCCGAAGATTACCCAGGCTGAGGCCCCCGTTTGGTTTGTTTCTAGTCATCGTACCCCAATCCATGATACATAGTTTACGCTCACATGGGTCTTTTCCCCAAAAGAAGCTTCTCCGTATCTTTTCAATTTCCTCCATCACACACACAGGAACTTGAAATAACGACGTGAAATAAAGAGGAAGACTATTTAAAACCGATTTTAAAAGGACCACACGACCTGCTCAAGAAATCAACTTTGTTTTCCACTTAGATAAACGATCTCTAAAACTCTCAATGATAGGATCCCATACCGATTTAAAAATAAGATTAGCACCAACAGGCAACCCAAGGTACCGAAAAGGGAATAAACCGACCGTGCATCCAAGATCATCACCCCATACGCGAACTAAACGATCATCAATGCCTACCCCATATAACATACTCTTTAAGAAATTAATCATTAGACCAGCTGATAATTGAAAGCACCGAAGAACCCTTTTAACATTTAACAAATTCTCCTTACTAGCACCACAAAAAATAAGAGTATCATCAATGAACTGAAGGTAGGAAATTGTAAATGACTTTGCACGACCGACATCTACATGTGAAAACGACGATAATTTATGAGAATTGATTTGCACACTTTGAGTTTTGATTAGGACACTCCAATCAGTTGTACCTAGGGCTGAGCAAACGGACCGGCCGGACCGGACCGACCGACAAAACCGACCGGACCGAGACCGACCGGACCGGACCGACCACATTCGGTCCGGTCCTCGGTCTAAGCTTTTTGCCAAATTCGGTCTCGGTCCGGTCGGTCCGGTCCGGTCCGGTCCGGACCGACCAAAAACCCGAAAAAACTTGCCTAATTGGACCGGACCGACCGAAGACCGACCGGACCGAGACCGGACCGAGACCGGACCGACCATATTCGGTCCGGTCTCGGTCTATGGTTTTCCGGTTCTCGGTCTTCGGTCCGGTCCGGTCTTGGCCGGTCCGGTCCGGTTTCCGACCGATGATCACCCCTAGTTGTACCATATTGACATCATGCTTTGATTATTTGTACAGTGAGTGTGCGAGTAAAAAAGATGAGTGCGCAAATCATCTCTCTTAATTTATAGAAGGCATCTTCAAAAAAAAAATGTAGAAGGCAAAAAAAATGTATTTAGTATTCTAGAGTTGGCTAATGGAATTTTGGCAAAAATAACGGTAGCAAAAGGCGGTAGGAAGTAAGCAGTAGCGGAGACCAGTAGCAGTAAGCAGTTACATAAAGCCAGAAAGCAAAGTGGCGGATCTAAAAATTCTAACTATGTGTGACAAATTTTTTTTACTCCAAGTTCTAGCTTATATAAAATAAAAAGTATGATATTGAGATAAATGATACTCCCTCCGTCCCATATTAAATGTCCAAAATGAAATCTTATGATGTCCCAAAGACAAAAGTTCAATACGAAACAATAATTATCTAAAGATCAAATCAAGAGATCTCAACCATCTGTCTATTTTAAATCTAAAGGTCTAGATTAATCCTCATTTTAATATAACTAATTATTAAAAGGCACTTTTGTAATACTATCCTAACACTCCACAATAACAAAAGAACTGCTAATCAATCCTAACACTACCACCAACAGATCCGGCCACAACAGGTCCGACCACCAACAGATCCGGCGACAAGAACAAACTCCGTGGTCACCACAAGGGCGTCTCTTCCAAGTTATATAGGTCCGATCTGGCAGCGACAATAACAGACCGGAACAACGTGACAGGGATCAAACCGGAAGAATAGTTCTGATCTGAAGATGAGTAAAGTCCCAGGGTAGGGTTTATTTGTTGGTGTGGAGTAGATGAAACACGTGGCGGGTGGAGGTTGAATGTGGTTTGAATGTGGTGTATGTTGAAGCATTTTTCCGTCGGGTTGGCTTTAACGGCCCTAGCGTGCCGTTCGTCCTTGTCCCGAGCTTTGAAGTAAGCTACGAACATAAAAGAACCCGTTAGAAGGGGTCCCGAGGCCGAAGCCCCGGGAACCACCCTCCGACGGTCAAGTCAGCACCTCGTATGTAGAGGATTTAATGTATGCGTTGTAGTTTATTGTGTGTGTAAAAATAATATGAGATAAAAGAGATATAAAGAGTAGTATATATAGAGAGAGAAAGAGGTAGGTACCCAAGTTGGTTCCTCGATACCTGTGTTGTCTTGGGAAGGAACACGCCAAGCTATACCTAGTCTAGGTGTCGAGTCACGTGGGAGACACAATCCCGTAATATCCGGGTTAGACGGAGTCGTCCGGTTCTTGCATCGGACTGTTGGGCAAAAGGATGTACCTGTATAAAAATGGGTGTATACCTTTACGGTCCTTCGGCACATGCCCTTCGGACAAGAGCAGCATCTGCCTTCCGGTAATTTCCTTCGGACTGCAGGAGACTCTTCGGTCCGGCACGTGTCGTCCGGACACACACGTCAACATGTCCCCCCCAGTATTGTAGTATCGGTTGAAGACCGATGGTGCAATACTTAAGTAATATCTTATGCCTTTCGGCACACGTAGTTCGGCGTGGGCCATCTGGCCATATACGCCAACATGGGGCCGTCTGGCCATATACGCCAACATGTCCCCCCAGTATTGTAGTATCGGTTGAAGACCGATGGTGCAATACTTAAATAATATCTTATGCCTTTCGGCACACGTAGTTCGGCGTGGGCCATCTGGCCATATACGCCAACATGGGGCCGTCTGGCCATATACGCCAACATGTCCCCCCAGTATTGTAGTATCGGTTGAAGACCGATGGTGCAATACTTAAATAATATCTTATGCCTTTCGGCACACGTAGTTCGGCGTGGGCCATCTGGCCATATACGCCAACATGGGGCCGTCCGGACACACACGTCAACATGTCCCCCCCAGTATTGTAGTATAGGTTGAAGACCGATGGTGCAATACTTAAATAATATCTTATGCCTTTCGGCACACGTAGTTCGGCGTGGGCCATCTGGCCATATCCGCCAACATGTCCCCCCTAGTATTGTATTGTTGACCTACGGTCAATGATGCTATACTTAAATATTGTTGGATCCGAAGCGAGACATGCCTTTTCCATCATCCACTTGTTTCCGTTGTTATTTACATAGCTCTTGTAGATACAAGTTTATATGTTTGAGACCGTTTGATGACGGAGTGTTTTGCACTATCCGTTTATAATTTTGGACGGGGTGTTTCTGCACGACCCGTTTATATATTCTTGTAATGGTTATGCATGTGGAACCTGATACAGTTATTCCTGCACATTAAGACATGAAAGCTATGTGCCTTTTCCCGTTAGATATGACAAACAAAATATTTTCATGTATCAATAGAAAGATTGGGTTAAAGCCGAACCGTAACATAACCGATGGGTATATAGAATTGGACGGGGTGTTTTTGCACGACCCATTTATAAAATTGGACGGAGTGTTTTTGCACGATCCGTATATAGTATTGGACGGGGTGTTTTTGCATGACCCGTTTATAAAATTGGACGGAGTGTTTTTGCACGATCCGTATATAGCATTGGAGGGGGTGTTTTTGCACGACCCGTTTATAGAATTGGACGGAGTGTTTTTGCACGATCCGTTTATAAAATTGGACGGAGTGTTTTTGCATGATCCGTATATAGCATTGGACGGGGTGTTTTTGCACGACCCGTTTATAGAATTGGACGGAGTGTTTTTGCACTATCCGTTTATAAAATTGGACGGAGTGTTTTTGCACGATCCGTATATAGCATTGGACGGGGTGTTTCTGCATGACCCGTTTATATATTCTTGTAATGGTTATGCATGTGGAACCTGATACAGTTATTCCTGCACATTAAGACATGAAAGCTATGTGCCTTTTCCCGTTAGATATGACAAACAAAATATTTTCATGTATCAATAGAAAGATTGGGTTAAAGCCGAACCGTAACATAACCGATGGGGGTATCATACCAGTATTATCCCCCCAGTTCGAAATACCACAAAATTATATGTTGTATAACATAATCGACCCATAATAATCGAAGGCTTCATGGACATAGAACATATGATGTGTTTCTTGCCCTTGACGGTAAGGTGCAACTATCGTAATTTTAATACTGTGTTCCAATATTTTAATACATTGATCAAATATATATGTATTATGTAATAGGAAATAACCGTGGCTTGAAACTTTATTCTTTTATACCAATTTCGAAACAATACGTGGCCCGTAGAATAATGTATTGATAGCAACGGAGATGGGAACCGATCATTGATTAAGTAATATCTTCATGTTGATTGAGTATCTGGTATTGTTCTCTGGACACATGTCTCAAATGTTATTTAATACTCTTTTTAACAAGAGAGTTACTAACTTTTCCTTTGGAATCTCCATTCGATTTAAAAGCGTTTTAAGGACCATTATAAAGGTTCAAAGTAAGACAAACAGTTGAGGGTGTAGTGTAAAACTAGAACTATGGCACACGAATATTTCTACATGCATATTCTAACTGCACAATTAATTTAATTTTGAGAGCCTCACTCTTTCTTTTGCGCAAGTCATGAGAGCATCGTGTGAACGCACACAATGCTCATACCTTTGTATCATTCTAAAAGTAATTGCGAGGAGATGAAAACAGAACCGATCGAGGTTATGCCATGAAGATAGTAACCGAAGGCCATATGGTCAACAATTAGGGGTCGGAGGTTGAAGGTTAAGCCATAAGAATGAACATGGAGTTCTCGTGAGAATGGCCAACATCAGGATTATGATAGTTGTAGGTACCGCACCCCGAAGGTTAGTGCTCAAAAACAAATTAATCTTACCCAAACTCCCATAATACGGGAATATTTTGGTTTGTTTGATTGTGAATCGGGGGCGCAAAAAAAAAGTACGTGATAAAAAGTTCGAAAGCACCCAAAATCCTAAAAGACAATATTAGGTAATACATTATTTATTTCAGGGATTGTCTAACTAGTGCCCTTAGGGTGATGGCCACCCTAGACTCGGAGTCGCGGGAGGATTCTCACTAATCAATCACAGAGTGCCATGTGACAGGAGGATTCTGGAGGATTCAGAATCATGCCTCAAATTTATTTTTCTATTATATTTATATATAATGTTATAAATAATAAAAATTATGTGTAAATAGTTTATTATTTATATATAAAAGATAAATAAATTTAAAGTTCAAATTCAATCCAAAATTCAAATTGAAGGGCGGGATAAACGTTAAGTTTTATATTCAAAATTCAAAATTCAAACTAAAGGGGCGGGATAAACGTTAAGTTTTATATTCAAAATGTGTTTCTATAAATAGTCAATCCCAGATGCTCAAAATAGACCCACAATTCACCCACAAATCATACACAATTATCTCAAAACAATGTCTCGCAACAATTCACCAAATAACGAGTCAGTTTACCACACCCCACCCGAAGATCTTCTCCCCGTATTCCCATACGACAATCAACTAGCCAACAATCCACCACAAGATCTGTTTCCTGTTTTCCAATTTGACAATCCACCACAAGACACTTCACCGGAAGTTCTGTTTCCAACGGTAAACAATCCACCAACAAACAATCCACCCCGCTACACTCCACCGGCAAATTATCCACCACAAAACCAACCCAATGCACGTGAGTTGACTGTTGAAGAACTGTATGAGAAATATATGCAAGAAGTGTTACGTACCGAAGCAGAGGAAGAAAGTGAGAGAAGAGCTCGTGAGGAGTACTTAAGAGCTAAACAGGCTCGGAGAAACCGTCGTTGTGCATGGCGAATAGAAAATGGAATAGACCGTGTGCCAACGAGTGAGGACGATTCGAGTGCATCGACTCACGAGGGCTATGTGTCGGATGATTCGTTTTATTGATTCGTAGTTTAGTTTAATCGTAGTACTTGTTATGGGTTTTAATTTCCGTTTCTTAGTTTAATGTTTAACTATCGTAGTTTATGTTTGTAGTTCGTATTTTAAGTTTAACGTGTATTTAAAGTTTAAGTATGATTTGACCAACCTTTGTTACTTTTATGCCAACATAAGAATAAAAGGTACACCTAAATCTACCATCTAAGATTTTAGAACAGTGGTACTATTTCCAATATGCATCATTTGACATACTACCTTCTAGTCAAACACCAAAGAAATGGCATGTATAACCATGTCTTTATAAAAGGCATGAGTTAATCACACCCTCCCTAAGCCACACCCTCCCTATTTGACCAGCTGCCGCCGCTTGTACTGTCTGCATTAAAACCTATATATTTTGACTAAAAGTAGATGGACCCCCCTGGTAGGGAGGGTGCGGTCAACACATCCCTTATAAAAATCTTTTGCAGAAAAGGACATATCTGATTTAACAATTGACCTTTTCCATATGGTATAAGGTATATGCAATATAATATGTATACTCATAAAATTGTGGTTCCCATTAGTTGTACATTTATACCCGTCGAATACTTTTATACAAACAAATCTGAAGCACTTTTTATCATTCTACTCTATATGTCCTTTCAACACTAAAAAGCTAATGTTTAGAGGTAGCACGTATAGTAACCTATTTCGTTTATGAGTTGTACCATTAACCTATTTCGTTTATGAGGAAAAATGAGCTCTTTAAATTTATTTTATATTGCATCGATATTTTAAAAACCTTGTATATGCATGTAGTGCTTCACGAGTTGTACCTTCAACACATGACAGGTTGTCATTTGTGTTTTGCACCTTTATTGGCGTCCATACTTTTTTGGGAATTTTCCACAAATACCCCAAAGGTACAAGGGTCTCCACCCTAAATAACCCATAAAATCTTGTTTTCCCCAAATACCCCAACGGGAGAAGGTCGCCTCCAAAATTTGGGCGGATGGTGTAATATAGTGACATGTGTCCTTATACATGGCCCCACATTGTACCTTCATGGTACAACTATAAAAGTGTACTTTTTGGGCGACTGGGACCCACATTTCTTGGGCGACCTGATTATTTTGTCTTTTTCCGAAAATTTATGGTCTTTTTTTATTAATTTATAGTACAATAAACTTGGGCGACTGGGTCCCACTTATCTTTATTCTTGGGCGACTTGGTAGGTATGGAGTACACTTTTACAATACTTTATTTATCAAATTACATGTATTTTATTTTCTAACTTTTTATACAACATTATTAAGTTTATACTTTTTATTTTTCTTATACACTTACTACCACACACACTTATACCACACACACTTTTAATACTTCATCATCTTATCCTCAAACATCATTTTAACACTTTTAATACTTTTAATACTTATACCACAGATCTAACATCATTTTACATTAGTTCGACACCATCAGATCTTTGACACCATCATTTTACAAACACTTTTAACACTTTTAATACTTCGACACCATCAGATCTAACATCATTTTACATTAGTTCGAAGGGTAGGCACCACCACCACAGATCTAACATTATCGAAGGGTAGGCACCAAACGACACCATCAGATCTAACATTATCGAAGGGTAGGCACCACCACCAGCAGCAGATCTAACATTATTTCAAAGCCCAAGTTATACACCAGCAGATCTAACATTAGTTTTCCATATACACCCCATCCGCCCAAGTTAGACACCAGCAGATCTAAGTTTTAAAAAAACCATGTTTTATAGGGTAAGTTGTTTCGTGTTATAATTAACGTCTGGTTGTACATTTTAGTTCACTTAGATTTGGACCATTTTGCATAATCTGTTTTATGTAGCCATAATTGTTGTTTATTGCTTATATGGTAAGTTAGTACGCAATTCTACATTTTATTGTTTATTTTACTTCAGTTAGATTTTATTGGGTAGGGTAAGTAATAATCCAATTGACTTAGGGTTACGCTAATTTAGGGTTTGGGTAAGCAATTATAAAAAAGTTGGATTTAGGTTTATTGATGCCTTTCTGACAGATTTAGGTTATTTGTGAGTATGTGTTAGTGTAAATTTGTATGGATTTAGGTTTATTTGATGCTAGATCTCTTTTTAATATACCTAAGTATGATTAAATTTTTTTTGGGAGATGTTAGATGCCTACAGTTTTTAGAAAGAATTGTCAAGTTTTGTTGCTTTGCAAACCTTTGTGTTTGTCTTTGTGATGACGATCTAAGTAGTAGCTGGTTCCGGTGGTAACCGGCTTTTCTATGGGAACCATTTTTGGTAACAAGGCCGGGGGAGCTTGAACCATAGATGGTCGGTTGACTTAACCCGGTAGAGTTGTGCTAAGATATCGGGCCTCGGACTATATACATCCTGCTTATACACGGCGGGAAATAGTTTGTACTCCCGATCAGGTTCAAACTACTCGGGCAACTATTTTGGCTACTTACTTATGATTGTTATTGCGAAGATTTGAATACATTAGTAGTGCGCACATACTTGTAAATTCTTTTTAAAAACTTATAACTTAGTTGGTAAATAACATAAGGAATAGTTAATCGGCAAATGTTTGTGAAAGCAAAGTGATCGTTAGGAGTAAACTTTTCACCGACTTGGTAAATAACATAAGGAATAGTTAATCGGCAACTGCTAATTGGTAAACCTTTCTTAGTATTATAGTAATCTTTGTTCATTGTACAAGCTTATGTTTCAGTCTCATGGTCTAAACATCCAATTTGCTTCAAAAAGCACATTCATAGTCTAATAAAGGGGTGTTTGGTTAAATCTGTCCAAGTGTATTAGAGGTTGTTGTTTATTGCTTATATGGTAAGTTAGTACGAAATTCTACATTTTATTGTTTATTTTACTTCAGTTAGATTTGGACCATTTGCATAATCTGTTTCGTGTTCCAATTAACCATGTTTTATAAGGCTTGGACCATTTACATAATCTGTTTTATGTAGCCGTAATTGTTGTTTATTGCTTATTTTAGTTCACTTAGATTTTAGGATTGGTTCTTTAATGACAAAACAGGTCCACATTAGGGAGTGTTTGGAACAGGTTAAGTAAACTATAAAAACAAGTGTTCTCTTAATGAGAGTATGAGTGTTAATCGATAGCCATATGAAGCTGATAATCAGATGCTCTTAATTGAAATAAATTGATTATTGTGATTACATGTTTCAGTAGAAATTTAAAATTTACGATGCTCATGTAATGTCATTGAATATACATAATTAATATGTATGTTATGGACATTTAAGTGAGCTATATCAAACAATGTCTATACAAATGTTTCTTAAGAACATGCTCAATTATCAGGGGGAGATGTATGTAACGTTGTAGACGGGTTACATTGGTTAGTTTGAACACCGTCTAGTACCCTTTGTGGGTGAGATCAATAGTCACATGTTTTCGCTCTTAAATAGCCAAAGCATGTGGTAAAGATCAAGCTCACAAAGGGTACTAGACGGTGCCAAAATAACAAAGGAATGGAACACATGTGCGACGTAACATATATTTTCCCTTATAATTCAAACGTGTTGATTGCGATAATGATACCGTGTATTGTTCATGGCATGCCATGGTCCTTCATTATCTCATTCTAGACGATTCCTGTTACTTACACTCTATTGTAGACTTAACATTTGTATCATATTTTATAACCGAATTTAAATAGTTCAGTATGTTATAAGTGTTGTGTTACGTGTAAGATGAAAATTTGTATCATATTCCTTTTACTTACAGTCTAAGATGGTTTTATTTATTTTTTGTGGGTAGGGTAAGTAATAATCCAATTGACTTAGGGTTACGCTAATTTAGGGTTTGGGTAAGCAATTATAAAAAAGTTGGATTTAGGTTTATTGATGCCTTTCATGGATTTATTGTGTCAATTTCTGATAGATTTAGGTTATTTGTGAGTATCTGTTAGTGTAAATTTGTTTGTTTATTGTTGCTTTTGTGAGTTTTTATTAGTGTAAACTGGTGGATTTAGGTTTATTTGATGCTAGATCTCTTTTTAATATACCTAAGTATGATTAAATTTTTTTTGGGAGATGTTAGATGCCTACAGTTTTTAGAAAGAATTGTCAAGTTTTGTTGCTTTGCAAACCTTTGTGTTTGTCTTTGTGATGACGATCTAAGTAGTAGCTGGTTCCGGTGGTAGCCGGCTTTTCTATGGGAACCATTTTTGGTAACAAGGCCGGGGGAGCTTGAACCATAGATGGTCGGTTGACTTAACCCGGTAGAGTTGTGCTAAGATATCGGGCCTCGGACTATATACATCCTGCTTATACACGGCGGGAAATAGTTTGTACTCCCGATCAGGTTCAAACTACTCGGGCAACTGTTTTGGCTACTTACTTATGATTGTTATTGCGAATATTTGAATACACTGGTAGTGCGCACATACTTGTAAATTCTTTTTAAAAACTTATAACTTAGTTGGTAAATAACATAAGGAATAGTTAATCGGAAAATGTTTGTGAAAGCAAGGTGATCGTTAGGAGTAAACTTTTCACCGACTTGGTAAATAACACAAGGAATAGGTAAATAACATAAGGAATAGTTAATCGGCAAATGCTAATTGGTAAACCTTTCTTAGTATTATAGTAATCTTTGTTCATTGTACAAGCTTATGTTTCAGTCTCATGGTCTAAACATCCAATTTGCTTCAAAAAGCACATTCATAGTCTAATAAAGGGGTGTTTGGTTAAATCTGTCCAAGTGTATTAGAGGTTGTTTCTGTGGGTATTGTGGGACCTAGAGGGTGAACCTTAGCTTTTTAGACAGCTTGTCACCTCAACTTATTGTGGACTGTTTGGTGTTTGGATTGCTTATTGCTTATTTGGTGCTTATTTCTTGTGCTTATTGTGCTCTATTGTATACTTAACATTTTTAAATAGTTAAGTATGTTATAAGTGTTGTGTTACGTGTAAGATGTTCCTGTTTCTTACAGTCTAAGATGATTTTATTTATTTTTTTCTTAAAAGGACTATGAAGCGAAAGTCATTGTTAGGAGTAAACTGAAATACTTTTCCTTAATTAGAGAAAAGTTGAATGAAAAACGGCGGAATTTATTTAGGTCTGCATGTTTTGGACGATGGTTGGATATTTTCTTTTTTGACCATGAATCACATATGGTAGATTATATACTACAAAAACAAGGTTATGTAGATGATGCACACTTTGACATGCCCCTCATATATCATGTCGACGGTCGTAGTCTACATTTTGGTCGTCCCGAGTTTTGTTTAATCACAGGGTTTCGTTTTGGTAAGTTTGTTAGGCCTCAGTTATATAGTTCAGGGGATATAAAATTTAAGGCTAGGGTATTTCCCAATAAAAATGGGGAAAGACTTTCAAACTTAGATCTTATTGGTGTTATTGAGGATGAAGAGTTATTCGGTACTTTATCTGATGAAGACGCAGTCCGTGTGTGTCTACTGTTAGCGTTAGAGGTCGTTTTTATGGGTAGGTTGTTGGATGAACAAGTGGATGATAAACTCCTACGTTTGGTTGAAGACCTTGAAACATGGAATTTGTTTCCATGGGGGGAGCACATTTGGAGGCAATTGTACAACCAGCTACTGAATGTCGTATCCAAACATAGGTGGACACACCTTAAAGGCCTAGAAGCATCTCGTAAGTATGTTCCAACGTATACACTATCTGGATTTGTTTGGGCTTTCAAGGTTATTGTTTTATTTATTTCTTATGATCGTATGAGTTTTCATTTTTTTTTATTATATGTGATAGACTAACATAGTATTTAATTTCATAGATATGGATTCTTGAGTCGTTTGAAAGAAGCAATAATTGGTGGAAGAAAGACCCAGATGTCATACCAAGGGGTGTAGCCTGGTCAAAGAAAGAAGTTTTTACAAAATCGGATTATGGATTACTATTTGGCGAGGTAAACTTTTATATATGTTGGTTTTTGAAATCTTTTATGTTCCATTAATCTTGCTTGCTTTGATTTTCTCGGGCTGATGATATTTGTAGGACTCGAAGATACATTTTGATTTGAAAGCCACATTATTGGAGCAGCAGTCCGATTGGTATATCCAATCTCAGGAGTTTATGATGGGGTACATACCAAAGACTCGTAAACGTAGAGCACCGGATGAATACGATGTGTTTTTACAGAAGTTGGAAGCAGCCCGGAAACGTAGGAGGACAGAAATACAGTATTTACCACTTGTTCCTAGGATTGACGCCAATAGTCTTATTACAGAAATCGGCCTTAAGGATCGTGTGATTCAGGAGTTGAATTCTCGTGTTTTTAAGCTTGAGTCTATTATTCAGGTGATTTGCGCTATAAATTAATATAATGCATGTTGCAAATGAATGTCTAATTATATGTTTTTAAATATACTTTGTAGGTTCTTGCATGTGAACGAACTTGCGGATATCGGGTATCATTTTGTTTTCCGATAGCTTAATTTTCCTTTTTTTTAAACAATTACTTGTTTTATTTATTCTGGTAACCATATACAGGAGACATTGGACTTTAGCCGATCATTTTCTCATCTGAGCCCTGAATTCCGAGAACAACTGAAGCGTGAATTCTTTGGAACGATTGACAATCTGATTTCTAATAGTTGTTCAGCCCAGATAGATGTCGACTCTGATGATGATATTGTACAGGTAATGTGCTTGTCCCAATAATATGACAACATACGTTTTTTACCCTTTATCAGCACATACATTTTTTTTCTCAGGAGTATCTTTTACAAGAGAAATTAATGTTGAGGAATCAAGAGGAAGAAAGGTGGAAGGTTGAAGAATTAAAAGCTAAGGAAAATTTGTTTATGAACGCGTTGCTACAGGAGATTGAACGCAGGGTGGAAAGAGAAAAGTTGTTGAAAGAAGCTAAGGAGCGAAACAAAAAGTATTTTTGAATTTCATAAATCAGAACACTGGAAAAGGGCAAAGGCAGACCAAGCTAAACCCGAAAAGAGAACTCAGAAAGATGGTTCAGAGTCATTGTATTACTGGTCCCCAAATTTCTTAGAAGCTGAAAAAAAACGAACACCTCCTATTGGATGTCGGGATCCAGATATGACTCGCTTTTTAAAAGATGTTAAACCTTGGGTGGAGGTATGAACTTATTTTAAAATTTTTTTTTGAATCATCATACAAGTAACATGTACTGTTATTTTTCCTAATGTAGCGACCATGTGTTTGTAGAATCTTGGTCGTTTGAACAAAGCTATCGACAAAGTAAATATTTATAATGAGTACGATGAATTCATTGGAAAGCCGGGTCCCCTACGCTTTATCTTTCCATGGTCTAAGGAACCAGTACGTGTGGATCGTAGGTTTTGGGAAACCTTAGTTTGTTTAGATCCGTGGAAAAAAGGATGGCTGATGGATGAGGTAAATGTTAAATAAATTACTGTTATTTTATGTACATCAATAGTTTTTCATTTCTTCTTGTGTCATGAACTATGTTTTGCGGTTATGTTGACAGCATATTGACCTATGGGTCGAGTACATGCTGCACTTCAGACCTGATGACGCAGATTGGGCTATGGTTACTGGTTACTTTGTTCAACTACTTTTGCAAGATTCAATTCCAATATGGTATGCTAACGGAGATAAGTACCAAATTTCATGGGCCGATGTTGAGCAGGTTTTTTTGCCTATCAACGAAAAAGAAAAACATTGGTTTCTAGCACAGTTCGAAATCAGGACAGGGATTGTAACGTTTTATGACAGTGCTCATCAGCAAGAAAAAAAAAAGGGTTCTAACGATGAACAAGAGCATCGTCCTTGGTATGTGAATATGCGTGCATGTTTAAAGGTAATTAATAATTTTTCTAAAAATACTTGTTCTTAAAGATCAACCTCTATATGGCCTAAAAATTAATTTGATAAAAATACATTGTTATTAGTATACATGTGCTGAAAATACTCTTTGAAACTATAATTTAAATACAAAAACCATAAATTACATAGGCTTAGGTAATTAATAATTTTTCTAAAAATACTTGTTCTTAAAGATCAACCTCTATATGGCCTAAATATTAATTTGATAAAAATACACTGTTATTAGTATACATGTGCTGAAAATACTCTTTGAAACTATAATTTAAGTACAAAAACCATAAATTACATAGGCTTTTAAGTACATATGACCTTCTTGTCAACAAAGACAACCCCTAAATGTCTAAATCTAGTCTTAAAATATTTCTCACAAGTACAATTAAGTACAAAGCAACAATAACTTAGGTTTATGTGGTTAGGTTTGTAGTAAATGTTTTTGCAATATATATACTCTTCCTCTCCCCATTGTTCTACAACCACACCAGCCAAAAAATTTCTTTCACCAGCCCAAATTTCCATCATGTCTGATAACATTCCGGTTGAAGTTTAGATGAACATTGTTAGAAGGCTTCATGTCAAACAATTACTTCAATGTCGAACTGTCTCCAAGAGTTGGAAGGCTCATATAGACACTTTGCACTTCACAGCTAGTTACGGTGTAAAGGTTCCAAATGTTCCATCTCTTGTGTTGTGCTATCGGCAAAGGTATAAAGGGTACATGTGTTTTTTAGATCAAAATTTATCTCGCACAAATGTGCCTACAAACCTGTCTTATTCTGATATGATACTAGTTGGTTACTCCCATGGAGTATTGGGTTTTTCTCATGGTCCAATTTTTCTAAAGATTTCATATCCTTTCAATCCTGAAGAACATGAATGGTCTGTCTTGCTTTTCTCACTTTCTTCTAGAGAATGGAACACTTTAGAAACTCAATTTTTGCCTCGTCAGTCAATTAGACTAAAAAAAGCAAGTCAATGTGTCGTTGGTGGCCATATCTTCTGGTGTGGATATGAGAAATTTTATTCTAATGATGGTAGCTGATGAGTGCTTAATCACTCATCCTTTTTAGGCTTTATTTCAGACCAAAAACACCAAATACTAACCAAAAATGCCAAGAGAATGCATGTTTTTGTATTTGTGTATGTGCAGGTACGGATATGAGAAAAATGAACAAAAACAAAGCCAAAACGGACAAAAACGAGCACGAGATATGAAAAGAGTATGAAATTAAGGGATCGCCGTTAATTTTATTCGAAGCATCGAGGCAAAAAGAGAAAATTTTAAAGACTAAAATGATGCCCAATTAAAGTCCAAAAATAAAGATCAAGTGTTATTAAGTTTGGCCCAAGAAAATTATTAAGCATAAGTTTGGCCCAATGAAATGAAGTGAGCACAAGCCCATTTTCTTTTGTACATCTACTTTGAAAGAATGAAGATATATGGCACATGGAGTTTTGGATTTCTATTGACATGCGACAAGAAAAAAAAAAAGAAAAAAAAGATGCAATCTTATCTTCTGCACGTGTAGGCCTCTACAAAACAAAGAAATGAAATATGAAGATGGTACCCTCGTGATGTTTGCCTTGTGTCTAGTGCATGTGTGATTAAATAAAGAGCAAATTGCAAAGTTGATCAAAAGAAATGATGATGAGATATTTTGCTACGCACGTGTAATCTCACTTCATCGAATTAAATCAAAACAAGCGCGTGAATAGTCGGCCACCACCATTCTCACACGCATATCATTTCTGCAGCGAATGCAAAGATGACACGTGGCCATGCTATCAAAATTACGTCCGGATCCATTGAATTCGTAGCTGTCAACAAAATACTACCTCCGTCCCATTTAAAGTGTCCACTTTCATAATGCAAAAAGTTTAAGGAGATTCCACTAACTAAACTCTCCACCAATCAAATATTACTTTTACCCACTAAACTCTCATCTTATTAATTGGAAGGTACAAGTGGACACTTTAAATGGGACATGCAAAGATTTCATTGTGGACACTTTAAATGAGACGGAGGGAGTAAAAAGATAGAGAATGTTCGAGAGGCTCCTATTATTTTGCTATAAATACATGTCACCAGATCCAATATCATTCACTCTCACATTCTCATCATTTTTAATTCTCACACACACTTTTTTATAGTAATAGTAGGATTAGTTTATTTAGGTGTAGCTGTTATTTGTAATAGCTTATATAAAACTTATTTTTAAAGCTTATTTGTACTCAACTTTTTATGATTAATGAAGATGAAGGTTTGTTTAATATGCAATTTAGCTTAATTCTATCTCTTCTTTTCATCTCTTCTCTTTTATTATTATTATTTTCACTTTATTTCATCTACAAATCTATTTTAGCTTATTAGTTTTTGGTGATTTATTTAGATCTAGCTTATTCAATAAACACTTTTTCACTACTTTGTTTTAAAAGTTGTTATAAATTTATATCTACTTTTTATTTTACAAATTACTTTATAAAAACCCAAAAATATTTGATTTTTATTAGTATTACTTTTATTAAAAGTCATTAATTAGTTTATTATTATTAGATCTAAATAGTTTTAATACTAATTTCTTAAAAAGTTTGCAAATTTATTAGTTTTTTGTTATAAAATTAGCTTAATATCTTAGATCTATTAGATTTTTATAATAAAGTTTTAAACTTTTAGTTTTTTCTTAGTTTAATTAGTACTCTCTTAACCAATAAGCTCTTCCATAGCTTATTTGGACATTATTATTGCTTATTTACTCTAACCTTTTATAAAGTTTTGATTCTTATTAGTTTCTCATCATTTTCAACATCTAAGGCCGGAGCTTAAGGGTCTCATAAGCTTACTTATTACTTAAAGTTTATTGTTTTTATAGCTTTTATAAAACTAATTAGTGAGTAAAATCACAAGCTTTATAATCTATTTAGTAATATAAAAGTTTATAAGGAAATAAGCTTTAGTGTTTGATAAGTTTATGAGATCGGGTGGTTTAATTCGTCTCATTTTCGCGGATCGGGTTCTAGTTTCTTTCCTTTTTCAATTTTTAGTTTAAATAATTAGTATTGAATTATGTTTAAGTTTGTTAGAATTATTATTGATGCTAGCTTAATTAATATGAGTATTGAGTAGATTGTTTTTATGCTTGTTGAGTAGATTGTTCGAGAATTAAGTGTGGTTTTCTAAAAGTTAGACAATATATTGGTTAGTAATTCTAAGTTACTTGGATTGGAATTTTGGTTGTTTAAACGGACAAAAGCCGTGAAAATAATTGGGTTTTAATCTAGTTATTGATATCTCTTTACAAAATTGTTTTCAAAATAAACCAACGTTGTGAGAAAATAATTGTTTGTAAAAGATATTGATTCATCAATAGAGTACCTAAAAGAAATAATAAACCACACTTAAGGATCGTAATGATTTGCTTAACAAGTATATCCTTTTATCATTTATCTCTTATTTGTTTGATTATCATAGTTTAGTTGGTAATTTTTAGCTTTATTTCCCATCATATCTCTTTTTCCCATTTTTACGACACGTTTCACGAACCGGAAATTCGAAATTCCATTCACACCTTCGTTGGGATACGACCCGGGGAAATACTTTTCTAAGCATTTCTTCGGTAAAACAAACATTATACTACAAAAATATAACATCAGTAGCATATACAAAAACTACATGATGGTATCGTTCGACTTGGTTACCCACCGTTTCCAAGAGTTATACATACCAGATGAGTTGTTAGTGAATCTTCCCAAACCATTCTTTCTGTCTAACTTAAGAGACAACATTGTTATTTCTGGAAACATAATTTATGATGACTTCTACGTTTTCGTGATTTGGCTGATAACGATTGCTGGTGGAAGCATTGCATCTTTTCAGTGTCTACTTAACATACCCACTCCTTGTAAATTTAAATTAATTGGTTTCAATGGTAACAATGACCCCATACTTGAGGTTCAGAACGCGGAAGGATTTGCTACGACTCTTGGAATTCACAACATAGCTTCTGGTACCTTTGTCAGTCTGAGAATTGAAGGAGATGGTGGTTCCTTTTACATCGCCCCCTATTGTGAATCAGCTATTCTCCAAACTCATGTTGATCGAACGGATTATGGTCTACGTAATCTGTTACTGTATGGTCATGTTTAGTATCTTTTTTAATAGGCATCTTGTCATGTTTAGTATCTTTTGTAATAGGGTCGTACGGTCATGTCGCTAGTCTTTAGCCTTTATGTCAGTTATGTTTAGTATCTTTTGTAATAGGGTCTTATGAAGTCAATCTTTTGTCTACCATTGTAGTTGGGTAGTTATGTAATGTCTCTTATCTTTTGTACTAGGATTATGTATGAAATGAAGTTATTGTTATCCTATTATTTTATGTAGCTTATACTTGTATATATGGCTTATTATAATTTTTTTTTTTAATTTTTAAATACTGAATTTATGTTTATAATTTAGTGTAATCTTGTTTTTAAATACTTAATTTTTAGTGTAATCTTATCCTATTATTTTTAAATACTTACTTTTATGGTGTAATCTTGTTTATTTTCTTTAATATGTTTTCTTTTGCCTACAGGATGGACTTTCGATTGTTTTAGAACAAGCCAAAGTGTTTGAAAAGAAACGTATAAATCCTGCCAATTATGCCATCACATTTAAGAATGCACACAACATTCCATCACAAGGAGGCTTGTTTGGTGATTGCGGTATTTGGGTATGCATATGGTTATATCGCTTGGCATATGGAAAGTCGTTGGCAGTGGATAATCCGGTTCAGGCTGCTCTTGCTTACCGTGAGCGTATGGCTGACTTCTATTTCAAACACAAAGTGCATAGTTGGTAGGGTTGTCGGGCTAACAACATTTTTTGTAATTCGGGTACTTGGTTTTATGTATCACTATAAACTATATATTATGCCACATGTTTTTATTGTTTATCGTTTGTTTCGTTTTAATTATAATGATGGTCACTTTTTAAAATTTTTTTTCCAGCATTCTTGAAGGTTTAACACGAATTCGCAAACGAAGTGGACATGGTTTCATGGGAAGTTGTTCCACTTGTTCAGGTACACGTTATCATTTGCTACTACCTATGACAATATGCCAAACAGTTTTGCACATAAGGCATTACACATAATATCGTTCACAAATAAAAACAATATGCCATAAAGTTTAGCACATAATAATTAAACTAAGACTAGAAATCATCTAAATGATACGCATTAGATGATTCCAGGTAGGAATTTAAGTTGATGGCAGTATTGGATGGTTGACCACCCCATAACGTATCACCCTGGTAAAGGTTGTTCGAGGTTTGGCCGATGCTAGGATATGACTGTTGACCACCCCAAAACAAATCACCCTGGTAAAGGTTGTTCGAGGTTTGCCCGATGCTAGGATATGAAGGTTGAACACCCCGAAACAAATTACCCTGGTAAAGGTTGTTGGATGGTTGCCCGAAGACATCATTAGATGCCTCACCCATCCAACTCAGCTCATCCCAATCCTGGTAAATTCTTCTGTTCTGAAAATATTCCTCGTACACATCTGTTTTCGGTTCGACTATTACCTCTCTTTCAGTACCTGTCTTACGTTTGCGATTTCCACTCATATCCAACAACACGGTTCTACTCGCCTGTTCTATCACAGGTTCCTGCAACACTGATTTTCCCTTGTTTGATGCTCTTTTGGTGGTTGTACTTTGCTGCACACATACTAACTTTATGACCAAAATGCACACACACACACACACACACACACATATATATATATATATATAGACACACACACACACACACACACACACACACACACACACACACACACACATATATATATATATATATATATATACAGATATATATACATGTATATATATATATATATATATATATATATATATATATATATATATATATATATATATATATATATATATATATATATATATATATATATATATATATATATATATATATATATATATATATACGTGTATATATATATACATGTATATATATATACGTGTATATATATATATATATATATATATATATATATATATATATATATATATATATATATATATATATATATATATATATATATATATATATATATATAAAATAATAATAATAACTAACTTTGCTGCACACATACATATCTAAATTTCTGTCATGTTACAAACTTACCTCTATTCTTGGCAATGGTTGCATACATGATTCACGTGTGTGGCCTTTGTTGCCACACCTACCACACTTATTTTCTTTCGTTGCTTCATTTTTTGATCGAATACGGTCTTTGTTTTTCGGTCTTCCCGATTGTCGTTTAACCATTACCGGAGGCAAAACCTTTTGCAGGTTACCGGGATTAACCCAATCGGCTTCATCTGCCAGTGGAAAGACCAGTTCATTGTATGTGCCTTTAAGGTTGGTTTTTGTGAACCACGGTAGCGCCCATTGGTTACAGTCGGTCAAAGCTTCTGCCCTACACACAGCACACACATGACCACACGGTATACCCGAAAGTTGCCATTGCCTGAAATTGCATGAAATTACATATATGCAAGTCAGAAAGAAAAAATAATAAAATGTAATCAACTTGTATATATAATAAACATGTTGGTAATACATACTTGCAAGTGCATTCTCTTTTTATTAAATCGACTATATGAGAATTATAAGTGTCTAACACTTGGTACACAGCACACATGGCAATGCCTCTAACTTCCCAGTTAGCACTCTTTAGCATTCTGTCTTGCACCTTTGCTGCTTCCCATTCTCCAAGTTCAAATTCTGGTGCGTCTACATCATTTTAAAGAAAAAAAAATTGTTATTATTTCACTGTAAAAAAATGTACCATGCATAAATTATTTTATTAGTAATTCAGATTATAGAAACACCAAATATTTACCTTGATATTTTTCTCGTCGTTCAAAATACCAGTTTTGTAACAACTTTCTGTAATACTCCAGGAGATGTGTTATTGGAACCTTTCGAACTAGTCTCGTTAAACTGTTAATTGATTCCGCACTGTTAGACGTCAAGTAATTGTATCTATTTCCTTCACTATATGCCCGTGACCACTTTTCAAAACCTGCTTCTTCTAGTTTTTTACCGCTTCTGGTCTAACAGCGCGAAGCTCTTCGATTGCTTTGTGAAAGTTTTCCACCATATAAGATTTGCACGCCTTCCAGTATATATACTTATCCCTATCGCTGCTCAAATTGCAATTCATTTGCAAGTGACGGCAACAATTGCCATGAAAGCAATCTGGGAAAACTTTATTACACGCTTGGATAATCGATTGATGTCTGTCAGAAATAATTGCCAATCCAGGAACTACACCGATGCTCTCTTTCAACTTGGTCAAAAATACTGTCCATGCTTCACCTGTCTCTCCTTGTGCCACACCTGTAGCAATTGGTATGATTTGGTTGTTACCATCCATACCAACAGCAAGCAAGTTGGTACCTTTGTATTTTCCTTTAAGATGCGCCGCATCAATAATCAACAACGGCCGCATGAAGGCTATGAAACTCCGAACCTAAATCAGTAACCATGTATTAGTTTCGATTAATGTAAAAGGAACAAAGTTTAAACTAAATTATTAAAAAGTATATAAATATTTAACTTTATATTCTATATAAAAGCAACTCTTACCGCAACACCAAATGCTATAAACACCGACTTAAATCTTCCTGCCTTGTCTGTTTCAATGTGTGTTACCGTCCCCTTGTTTGCTATCTTTAAATTGTGACAATAATACGGAAGCTGCTCAAACGAATCTTCAGGTGTCCCATTTAACAACTCAAACGTTAAATTCCTTCCTCCCCATATTCGTTTGTAAGAAAGGTCTACTTTCCATTCAACCTTAATATCTTTTTGTATATCTCGCACCTTGTATGTTCTGGTATTATCTTTCATTTTTTCGTAAAGTAAATGACTTAAGAATTTCATTGTAGCATTACGATGATTAGGACATAGTTTAGTTCGTGAACATGTGTGCACGTCATTTACGGTGGATACATAGAATTTACTACCCACTTTTATTTTGCGAGTGTATATACACCAGTGGCAACCATCGTTTCTGCATTTCACGCTGTACCTCGTGCTTTCAGATTTAATAACTACATATTCAAAACTTTCAAGTAATGATTTCTTGCCTATAGCAAACATGCATTCTTGCTTATTATAAAATTCCCGAAACTTGTAAAATCTAGTATCACTTGTAAATGATTTTATATGAGGCTGGATTTGTTTAATAATTGGAGTCGGGGCCTTGGGTGGAATGGGAATATTTTGAAATGAGTTCTTTTGCCATATCAGAACCGAATCAGGTTTGGTGTGAAATGAAAATTCTTCAACTTTTTGGGTGGGATGATTCCATTGTATAGGTAACAATGGAACATTAAGATCGAATGATGTATTATTAGAAGCATAAGATGATTTTACCTCCGTTGGTTGTTCCGTGATTGATATGAATAATTTCTGAGTCTGGTCGTTTTTCGAACAAACATCATGTATGAAATATTGGACATCATCATCGTCAACAATGTCCAATGACATGGAACCATCCTTGTAAAACAACTTTACATCACAAGTTCCTATCGCCTTGGAAGCGTCCACCTTTTTCTTGATGTAGGCCACAAGGTTATTGTAACTGATGTCTTTAGGTAGTTTAACAGCATGCTTCGACCCTGGATGTACTAAAACCACCTTAAACTTAGACGTGTCTTCATTACTCATTTTTACTATTTTTTTTTTAATTTCCATAAAACAAACATGAACTATTTGCTAATGCATTTAGTTTCAGTTTTTATTTGGTTATCAATATACATTAGAACATTAGAGAATTAAATTGTATGAAACCGCATTATGTACTTGTTCATTTATGTCATTGTACTTAAATGTGTCTAGTTACAAAGTCGCCCAAAGACCATAAACTTGGTCAACTTTCAAGTCGCCCAGGTTACCCACCTTATGTACTTGTACATTTAAGAAAATTGTACTTTTTAGCCTAACTGGTACATTTACATTAATACAACTCAATTTTACTCCAAGTCGCCCAAGTTAACAACTTTATGTAATTGTATATTAATATCATTCATATGCTTTATGTAATCTAATATTGTTTTTATTTTTTTTTATTTTTTTTTAATTTTTATTTTTTTAGGTATGGACAAAAGCATCTTCGAAACTCGTCGTTGGATATGAAGTCATGGTGGAAAGATTTTGGTGACATTGCTTTTGGAACAGTTTCACAGCACACTTGTAAGGAATGTTTATGTAAAATGGCATGATAATACTCTAGTAGGTCGCCCAAAAAAAGTTAATTGAATTAGCTACCGTTTGTACTTGTTCATTTACTATGATAAACCATATCATGTACTTTGTATTTAAGAATACTTCTTTTTGAATATAAGTACTTTCCCATATTTCCTTTTCATTGTAGGAAAACAATTCAGGAAAAGCATTCATGTCTTCCTCTTCTAGTAGGTCATACAATAGGAATCAGTACCAATTCCCAGATGTCGCTAACATGACGCATTGCAACTGTCGGCCTCCTTATCCACTACCTATCAAAGTTTCTTGGTCACAAAAAAACCCAGGAAGAAGGTACAAAGCATGTCCGACGAATATATGTAAGGTTTATGGTTTTTTAGACCCCGAGCTCCCGTCACAATACTACAAAGACTTGTTTTGGCGAGAGCATGAAGAGAAAAACTCACTAATAAATCAACAGGGAAGTTTTGTGGCGAACTCGGAAGATTCAATACAAAAACTGATTGCAATGTTCGAAAAAGAGATGAAGGAAGTGAAGGCTAAGACAAAAGTTCCTGAAATAATTATGTTAATGTTAGGTTTGGTAGTTGTAATCCTTTTCATTGTGTTGTGTTTGTTAGAGTAGGTTTAATGATTCTCATGAACTCAAGTCATGTTTTCAATGTTTTCAATGTTATGATATGTATGCTTTTAGAAATAAACAACTTTGTAAATTATATGATAATAGCTGGTAATCTACCATTAAATAACTAAACAACCTCCACATTATCCACAATAATATCATGTTACTTTCATATCTTACAAGTTTACTATGTGGAATATTGAACCTTGTATTTCCAGAAGTAGTCCGCCATTCGCTCACGATAGGCTATAGCTGCTAGTGTAGGGTTGGCCAATTCTAATGACATATTATTCGCCAAACGATAAAGGATTATACATACCCATACTCCGCAGTCACCGTATAAATATCCTTGTTTCGGGACATCCTTGCAGTCTTTCCAGGTTATCTCATAACCGTCAACATCTATTCCTTT
>JARVZY010008113.1:0-20241 GCA_030686995.1 Artemisia argyi | reverse complement strand
CAGGATCGACACAAAGTCCTTGTTTATCTATCAAGTGTCCGAGAAATTGCACAACACTAATCCAGAACTCGCACTTAGAGAACTTTGCATAAATGTTCTCCGTCTTAAGTAGTTTTAGGATTATTCTCAAGTGTTTAGCATGCTCTTCCTCGTTACGAGAATAGATAAGGATATCATCTATGATTCTATGAACACTATAACAAATTTATCCAAATATGGTTTACACACCTGGTTCATGAGATCCATGAAAACCGCTGGTGCGTTTGTCAAACCAAATGGCATAACTTGAAATTCATAGTGCCCATATCTTGTTCTGAAAGCGGTATTAGGGATATCCTTTTCCCTCACTCTCAGTTGATGATAACCTGATCGTAAGTCGATCTTCGAATATACACTCGAACCTTGAAGTTGATCAAATAAGTCATCAATCCTGGGTAATGGGTGTCGATTCTTGATAGTAAGTTTCACGATAATCGATACACATCCTCATAGATCCGTCTTTCTTCTTTATGAATAAGACAATGTACTTGGGCGTATGAAACCTCGATCGGTTAGTTGTTCAGATATCCTTCATCTCTGAAGGGGCTAACCTATAGGGTGCTTGGGCTATAGGTGCCGCTCCGGGAATCAAATCGATTTGAAATTCTATCTGACGAACAGGAGGCAAGCCAGGTAAATCCTTAGGAAAAACCTATGGGTATTCCCTGACTACAGGGATCTCATCCAGTTGTTTTTCATCTGGCTTAGTCTCCGTTACTTGGATAACAAAGACTTGACAACCTCGTGATATGTATCGTTCCATTTTGATACATGAGATGAGGTTAAGTCGGGTTTTACTTTGATCTCCTCGGATAGTTAAAGTCTCACCGTTGATAGGTACATGGATGATTTTCTCGTCACAAAGAATCTTAGCTTGATTCTTGGAAAACCAATCCATTCCCACAACAACGTCAAAACTACCGTGTCTAATAGGTATGAGATCGATTTCGAAAGGGTGGTTGAGTAAAGTTAGGGTACAACCCTTGATGACGGTGTTAGTACTAACTAAGTTTTCGTCAACCATTTTGGTGTGTGTTTATTCACACACATTTTCCTGTCCATTTTAAGACTAAAACAGACACAGACTAACCATAAATGCCAAAGATATTGTGTTTTTGTGTTTGTGATCGTGCAGGAACGGATAATTCAGAAATTGGCATAAATCATGCCAAAAAGGACAAAAACGAGCACGAGTTTGGAAATCAAAGCCGGGGAAGCAAATTATCATTTTTGAGCTCAGAATGTCAAAACACACCTTGAAGAATCACCAAATGCCAAAAATAGTCCTTGGAGCAAAAGTTTACAAAATTGGCAGAAATGGTCCCTCAAGTTTGAAATTTGACAGAAATGGCCCTTAATCATTGGATTTTGGAAGAAAAAGTCAACACTGGTCCTTGAAGTTCACAAGTTGTCAAGTTTGGTCCCTGGGTGAAAAGTTTGAAGAAGTTACAAGTTTAGTCCCCGAAGTTTCAGATTTAGCAGATTTAGTCCCTGGGATTAAAATTATCATCAAAGGTCCTTGTACTATTCATACTTGGCAATTTCAGCCCTTATGATGCCTTGGAATAAATTACAACTCAGGCCCCTCAAATTTGTAGCTTTTACAAAATTGGTCCTTGTTGTTATTACTACAAACCAAACGGATCCAAAGTTATTATTGCACCAAATCCAATCCACCAACACAACACCAAGCCTGATCCACCCATACCCTTTGATCCAGTCATAATCCTGAGCCCAAACCAACCAAGCCCAATACCCCTTTCCTTTTTATAATAAAACGCAGGGTCAAACGACCCTTTGACCACTCCTTCCCTCCCACCTCCTCACCACTTGACCTGCAAAAACATCACATCCCACCACCCCCACTAGCAATTCCATCATCACCATCCCACACCCATATCTACCTAACATCACCTCTACAATTAATGCCACCCCCTATTGATATTTACAGAGCAATTTGCAAAAATCTTTTTGGCGCCAGAAATACGTGGAGGGCTGGGATTGCATTTCAGACTTCCAATTGCTATCAAGAGTGATGGGATTTGATCAGAGAGATGCAAGGAACCCTAATTGGGGCTTATAAAAGGAAGAAGAAGGATAGAAGCTTATATGTAGCTTAATTAGTTAAAAGTAGTGTCGTATTTAGTGTAATCTTCAAATTAGTTGTAATCTTTTTGCTTTAAAAGCTTGTAGTCATATTTCCTGAGTATTTTATAACTCATTTCAATCAATCAAATTCAAGTTTTCTGGTTCAATTCTCATAATTGCATTTTTACTTTGAATTTTCAAAATTAAGTTATAGTGTTCATATATGTTATTCTGGACTCAATAGCTCATATAAGCTCCCGGTATAGCTTATAAAAGCTATTAGAAACCTTAAAAAAAATAGTTTAGCTCATAAAAATCAAAAATACAAAAAAAATCAGAAAAATCAAAAGAAAAATAAAAAAATTACAGGTTGAAGATGATGATGGCTGGAGGAGGGTAAATTCTGGATGGCCTTGGGCTAGTGGCTTGTGGAAGCCTATAGGATTGGTAAATTTGTTCATGGTGTAAGCTTGGATTGCACATTGTAAGCCCTTTGTTCAAATTTTCCATTTCACTGTTCATCTGCTTATTAACTGCTTATTGGTGCTTATTTATGCTCATTCATGGTGTCACACCTTCCCATCGTGTTGGAAAACAGCATAAGGAAGTTGAGTTTGAAAAAATCATCAACTTTATTCGCATTAACCAACTCTCTAGCAATATCACTATTACGAATGTCTTTAAAAGATTTGGGATAAAACTGATCAACCCAAGCTTTGACAAAATCATCTTTAACAGATCTTTGCTCAAACGAAAATAACGGAGTACCACCAAGCGGAATCCCTAACATATCATGAATTAATTCTGGAGTGACATGGATCGACAAACCATTCAACAAATTCAACTTATTAGTGGCTATATCAAAATTTGCAGCCACAAACCTACCCAACCTTGAAGGAAGTTGATCAATGAAAATTCTAAGAAATGATTTAAAACCTATTTCATGAAGAAACCGTTCCATGTTAACTTTTGATTGACGGATAGAAGAAAACAGAGAACAAGGAGCATTCCTTACCCTAAGAGTTGGAAATTTAGCAACATACTCTAACTGTTGTTGTTCCTCTACTGACAACAACATTCTATCATTTCCCAATTTTTTAAGCTTCCTAACATTAGCTTTATCATCACCTTCAAAATCATTTTCCTCTTTCTTCTTTTTACATTTTGGTTTCTTAACTTCCATTTTCGACTTTCGCACAACCCCTTCGTCTTCAGAATCAGAAACCTCATCAATAATGCCCTTCAATTTCTTAAGCATAAGCTTAAGAGAATCGGCATCGTCAACATCACCCGTCAAAAGCTTTTTAAGCAATTTATTAGTATTCATATCACTTTCATCAGTAACATTCTTTCTCTTGAGCCTTTTATTACCACTCTTAACATTCTTCATCAAACTAACACCTTCATCACAAGAATCCGAATTAACTTCATCAGCATCACGTTTATTCACCTTCTTATGCTTCAACTTCTTAGACAACTTAGGTTCACCACTATACTCTTTATCCGACAACTTCCTTTTTCGTTTAGATAAAGACTTCTCAACATCACGTTTCGGCATTTCCTTCAACACTTCTGCCTTCAACACATTAGCAGCCTTAGACTTCTTCACATCAACAATTGCCTTATCCTTAGACTTCTTCACATCTGCAGCCTTAGACTTCTCGGCCCTAGACTTCTGCACATCCCTAATAACCTTAACCTTAACTCTCTCATCAGTCAACTTATCATTCACCTTATCACCAGCCTTCAACACATCACGAGCCCTAGACTTCTGCACATCCCTAATAACCTTATCCTTAACTCTCTCATCAGTCAACTTATCATTCACCTTATCACCAGCCTTCAACACATCACTAGCCCTAGACTTCTGCACATCCCTAATCACCCTATCCTTAACTCTCTCGTCAGTCAACTTATCATTCACACCAACAACCTTAGACTTGGCCGAAATAACATCAACCACCTTATCATTCGGAACAACAGACTCGGGATTAGCCTTAGACTTATCAACACTTACAACACTTGTATTACCCTTAGGATCTGTCTTCGAATTAGACTTATCAACACTTGTATTAGCAAGCGCAAAAGACACCGGAAGAGGCATAAGGGTACTTGTATTAGGAAGCGCATAAGACAACGGAAGAGGCATACGGATACTCGCATCATTCCGCTTAGAGTAAACAGGGGGATTAGACTTTTCTAGGAAATTCTTCCGAGTCACCCGAAAAGGAGAACCGGATGGAGAACTAGACTGAACACCAGCAACTGAACTAACCGGCGGCTGTATAACAGAAGCACCTAACAAAACAAAAACATAAAAACACATAAATTATAGAGTAAACAAAAAAGAATCATATGTTATAAGAAAATACACATATTCTAATAAAATAAACATACAAAATCACATACAGAATCACATACATAATCACATGTGATTGATTCATGAACACCACAATCTAGTTAATACCACCACCACAATAAGCTAAAGTCCCAAATAAAGTAAATCACATGTGATTTAGACAGAAGTCACTTGTGATTTGCACAACAATCAAAAGTATGACTGATGCGCAAATTGTAACTGGATCAGGGGAGATGTAGGTCCAATCAGTTCATTTGGAGGTTAAATTCAGGCAAGTATATAAGTTTCTAAACTTGAAAATTCTTTTGATTATGAACAATTAGCTACCAATTCACTCAGAAAACCAATTTTTAACAATTAGCTACCAATTGCACTTGTGATCTTTAAGCTTATTGGATCATAATAAGTGGTTTAGAAGCAATCTCAAAGTCCTAGACATCCATATGTCCTAAAAACCAAAAATCAAAAGTAAACTCAGGTTGTTTGGATTTGTTTGATACTCTGTATTCAACACTGTTTTTGTTGTTGTTCTTAGTTCATTTAAGTCACATTAGGTCTCATTAGGTCATAACAACCATAAAAACCAGGCCTTGTGTGATAAAAAGTCAACATCACTTTTAATCTCACCATAAGTAGTCATTGTGAGGATTTAGGATCTCAAATCCTTCATATCTGCTCATAAGTAGTTGGAATAGCTTAATTTAGTTTCATTTTAACTTAAAACATCATTTTTAGTCATTAGATTAAGCTCAAAGTTCATTTAGATCAACTTTAGTTCATAACTCAAAAAGTCAAATTTCAAAGTACTGTCAGAAAACCATTTTTTCAAGGATTTTTCCTGAATTTTGTGTTCACAATTAAGCCTCAAGCTTTTTACCAGTTAAAGTGTATCAGCGTAACTTTCAAAATCCACCATTGGCTTATTTTTAAGATTTTTTCTGTGCAAGTGCTTAATTTAGGCTGCAGGGAGTGAACCCTCCCCTGCACCAGGGCCTTTGCCCAATCTTCCTTGGCTTATTATGGCTTAACCATTGGGCCCCAGACCTCAAGTCTTGGCTTTTTAGATAGCTTTTCAGTCCTCAAGGCTTATTTTTTGATCCATGTTTCTTAGACCATAGCTTATTCAACCCCACAAGATTACATTGATCACAACAAGTATACTGAGTCATCAGTATAAAACCACCATTTTCATAGGGTCATATCTTGTTAATTAGTGGGCCCCACTTAGTGATCCTTGGCTTTTTGGAAAGATCATAAGCTCATCTTTAAGGTTCAGGGCTTATTTGCTTCTTTCTAACTTATTTGATAGGGCTACATATAGCTTTAGTTTGTCTCATTCCTTGAGCTATACTGAGTCACTTAGTATTGAGCCCAAGTTCATAGACCTACCAAGTGCTTATTTGGAATCCATAAGCCCTGTTTATTGGCTTATTTGAAAGTTCACCAGTCCATCTTGAAGGTTCAAGCCTTATTTTGGACTCCTGACCCCCCTAGTGGACCCCACAGAGGACTGAAAGTCCTTGATTTTGGCCCTTTGGCTTGTGTATTTTTGTGGAGCGCTTATTTGATACCTCTGGATTATTACCTATGCTTATTCCACTATTTTCAGCTTATTTGTATGTCATTTAGTTGTTTGTAGCTTATTTATCATCTTGCAGCTTATTGGTAGCTTTTTGCATCAAAAATCAACTTTTCAAGCTTATTATGACTTCTGTCTTATATTTTGGTTTTCATACTGCTTATTAATAAGCTCCAATAAAAGTGTCTTTACAAACTTGCATATTTTCAGTAATAAAATAGCTTTGTAAAAGAAAAACCAGAAAAAGACAAATTTAAAAATAGTGATAGCTTCTATTTAAGTTATTTGGCTTATTGCTCAGCTTTTTAAAAAAGCAATTCTCATTTTTATAATTTTCCTAAGTTTCTATTATATTAAAATAGTTTAAGAAAAAATTTCATAATTTTCTGAGTTAATTTAGTATTTATCATAATTAATTTAAGTTTAATTAGATTTAATTAAAAAAAAACCAAAAATTAATTTTCCTTCTGCTTATTTATAAGAAAAGTAGTGTTTTATATTTTTTCTAGCTTTTATAATTAATAAAGTATTTTTAGAAAAAAATTCAGAATTTTCACTGTTCATTTAGTATTTTTAATAATTAAATTAGTTAAAATAGATTTTAATTAATAAATAAGTAAATAATTAGTAAATCAGTTTAAATATAATTTTTATAAATTTTTTATAATTTTTTAGGATTCCTGTGATGGTTAATTAGTTTTGTAAAAATTCATATTTTTCTAAGTCACTTTATTATTTTTCTTAAATTTAAATTTGATATAAATAAGTTTTTATTAATTATTAAATAGTTTAAAATAGTTTTTAATTAATAATAAATAATAAAATAATCAAAAATAATAATTTTCTTTTTAATTAAATTTTCTTTTAATATTAAGTTTGTAAAAGTTTTATTTTCACCCCCTGTAGTTTTAATTTGTTCATATTTCACCTTTTTATCTGTTTGTAATCATATATGATTTTTAATTTGGTTTACGTTTTTATAAATCTGTAGTCTTGTGATTATTAATATTGCTTTATTATCTTAATATCAAGCAATCAGTAGTGTAATAAAATCCAAATCATTATTTGTTACTATTCCCAAATCACTGATTATCGTAAACGTTTTCCAAACACAATTTCAATCTCGTTGGGACTTAACGACCTGATGATTTCCCTGTACTTCCACGGATTTTATATCTTGCACTCTCTCCCATACTGCTTGACTTGTTGACCATTCCCGGTTAATTTGTAAGGATGGTTTGGGAGGAGTCACATTTCTATGTCATAGTAGGTATATAAGGCTATTGGTTTGATCCTAAGTCCAGAGGCAAAAGGTATAGATACGAAACTCCTATCGGCTCCTGAATCAAACAGTACTCTAATTAAGTGAAGGTTTAAGAGAAACTTACCCATGACTATGCTCGAATCTTGTTGGTCATTCCTATCCCTCAACATATAAGCTCTTCCCTAGGCACCATTAGTATTTTTCTTTAGACATCTATTTGCATAGTGTCTGTAATACTCCGTAAAATCCCAGGTCATTTATTAATGCTAATTATCGACACTACTCTAAACTAAGCCATTTTTGCGGGCTAATTTGAAATTTTATATGAGACACTGTTTGTTTTAACACCCGATTGTTTTGATCACCGTTTGTTTGACACCCGATTATGTTTTGTCACCTGATTTTCACCCGAATGTCACTCTTAGATATCACCCAGTGAGGTTAAGCACCGGCAACTCCCACTTGCGACCCAACACCCTATTTGGACACCGAGATATTATTAATATATATATATATATATATATATATATATATATATATATATATATATATATATATATATATATATATATATATATATAACGATATGTATATATTAATTATTACAAATTTATTATCACTAAGTATATATGAGTATATATATACGTATGACGACACCGTTTATATATTTATGGTTTTCACGAACCGACACCGACACCGAAATTAAATTCACAATTTTACTAATCACCGACACCCCGTCTTATTTGGGCCGAGCACAAACCACAAGCCCACACGGTTTCTTTCTTTCTTTGATTCACTTGGGCCGAACACTCTCACAAGCCCACATGTTCTTTTTTTTTTCCTTTGATTCGTTGGGCCAAGATTACCACAAAGCCCGTTTGTTGTGTTTTCTTCTTCTGCGTAGTATGTCACCAGAAACAGAAACCAACTCCCTTGCCTTCTCAATATTTACACACGTTTTATTCTACCTTGTTCCCTATTCATACGACACAAACAAGCAAGCTTCCATTGACATTGTATCATGCGACAAGGAGCACCTCTTTGAAGCCGTCAAACCTTTGGTTAACAATGTTACACACTAAGAACCTTTAACCACTAGACTATATGTTCCTTAAACCACTAGCATAACCTTAAACAAATCCAATTAGTACACACATGCCTAATACTTTTGCTAAATCTCTAGCGTTGACATGAATTGTAGCCCCCAAACCCTTACCATCGACTTGACAACACTCAAGAAGCCAAGACAACAATGTCGAGAGTGACATGACCGCTCGGAGGGTGTTGTGTCCTAAGGAAACATTCGAACCACTCAAACCATACTATATAAGCCACATTAAATGCAATTTATCTCACACTTCCAAGTTTCACAAGAATCTCATATCACAAACTCTCTTTTCTTCTTTGCTTACTAACGAGAGGGTCGGACACACAAGTGAGGTTTTGGGTTAAGAACTACTTGGGTAACTAATCATTGGAACGAGGGTCACGCACGCAAGGTTTTTGGGTTTTGAAACGAGTTGGGTAACTCTTGAGGGTAAAGGATCGTTTGAACGAAGGGACACCACGTTTGCTAAGTTCTCGTTGCTCACATCACACGACATCCTCACCACCCTAGTTGGTGTTGTAAGTTGATCACTTCCCTTTTCATTTTCTACTTTACTCGTAACATGCACATCACATACACACGACACGCACCATTTATTTTACATTCGTTGCACTTATAGTATATATGTACACACCTCGACACCTTTAGGAAAGGGCTCACCATCTCATTTTTATACGTACAACATACATATGTTATTCGACCCACTGATTCTTTGGCTCACCCTTAATCGAACTAATGAAACATGCATAAGGAACGCAACGTTATTATACGAAAACTAAGCCTAAATCAAATCTATATCGAGCACTATTTTTAAACAAACTAAACCCACCTTGGGCCTGATTTTGGGCTAACGAGCCCATGACCTTCTTAAAAGGAAATTTCGGTTTAATATTTTGGAGATAGCGAGAGGTACAAAAACGAGTTTAAAGAATTTTTGTAAGTTATAATCACTGCTTTCATTGTACCAAAGAGTTTATTCTTTTTAAACTTAAAACAAGGATCATTTTTGCAAAAAGTTGTCGTTAAGGGACTAAAACCGTCAAAACCACAAACTTACGAACTAGTTTTGACAATATCGATTTCTAACAAGAAGTTGAGGGTAGAAAATGTATTTTCCAAAAGTTTGGGTAATAAAGTGTAAAAGTACAAAAAGGACTAAAATGTAATTATTTTGACCAAAGGGTAAAAAGTGTAACTTTAATAAAGTTAAGGGTTAAATATGACAAAAGTATTTTATAATTAATTATTTTGTATAATTTGATTTTATATAAATATGTATATATATTTTGGTAACTTTAATATATATATATATATATATATATATATATATATATATATATATATATATATATATATATATATATATATATATATAACTTTACCAAAAATATTTAATTATAAATATTTTTGAACAACATTATTTTCACAAACGAGTTAATATTTATCGAACACCGGTTCGTAACACGTTACAAATAACTATGTGAAGTTATTTTAGAATATATTAAGACACCCGAACGGATATCACCGTGCACGTGACATATCACATGTCATTTACGAAACGAATCTAAAACACCGATTACAATGTATTATTTAGGTCGCAAGTCGGAGGAATTTCATTGCTAGTCATAGCAATACACCATTGAGCACCGTTGTGATTACGCACCTTTCAGGTGAGTTCATGGTCCCACATTTTTAATTGTTTTTAAACTCCGTGGGGAGATACATGCTATAAATCGAACACAATTATTTTTCTGTATGCTGTTATCACCTGATATTGCCTAAGTTGACACCTGTGCTACAAGTCCCTCATATCACGAACCTTAATCACTTGCGAGTGAGCGCCAATATAGTTGATAGATCTATTGGAATGGCAGCCCGCCTCTGTCAAGGTGATCACTTGGCAGGAGGTGTGCTATATTCGAGGTATTATGGAAATTTGGCACATTTCCTGTCACCGAGGGCCCCTTGTCATTTACATCCGCTGTGGTGTAGATGATTGTTATTATCTTTATGATATGTCAAATCAATGTTAAGGCTTGCGTTTCGTGAGGCTTAGGAGCAATATTACACCCGTTTAGTCAAGACCTGTCTATCTTGGCTTGTTTATTTCAAATGCTTGGCTTGTGTTCATACTATTACTATTTAAACTACTATGGATTCACTCAACCTTTGTGTTGACTTTTTAAGCATGTTTTTCTCAGGAAATTAGCAAGCATGGCGGCACGGAGCTGGCAAAAGGGCACATGACCTCCCTTTTGATTTCAATAATTATATCATTCCTTACAAACTCATCATTTCTTTTGCGAAACAATTAACATTTTGGAAAAATGTTTGTAACTCTGAATATTTGAGTTTCATGGAATGATATTGACTATCTTTTGAATTGTTTTCTATGAGTATGACTGTGTACTAAACTGTAATGACCCCGATTAGACTTCCGCTGCTTATCAAATTTTTGGGGTGTTACAGTGTCCTTTTTCTCCGCAAGCATGACAAATGACCATTGCTGGTGGCGGATTACCCCTAGTGGTTCATCCTTTGTGCTTGCAATCCTTTGTCTGATGGCCCACCTTGTTACATATGTTACATTTAATGGAACAAGGCTCTGTGTGATGCCAGTTGTATTTCTTACACAGAGGGGATTTTCCAGCATAACCACTTCCCTCATATGCTCTTGCAGTCTATTGCCTTGGTTGAGGATAGGGGTTGGTACGATTATTACCATAGGTGTTACGGGTGTTACCGAAAGCTCTCCCATCATGGAACATTCGTTTATTATCGTTGGACACTAGCACAGAGTTGTGCTTTGTTACTTGATCCATTAACCTCAAAGTAATGTTAATGGCGTCCTCTAGAGTTTGAGGTCTAGAGGCAGTAACATTCCCTTTGATACTTCGGGGTAAACCTCCGATGAAAACTTCTATCGTCTTTTCAATAGTCGGCATCATTGTAGGACACAAAGTTGCCAACTCTTGAAATCTCCTAATATAATTTTTAACATCGTTCCCCTTCACAGTCAAGTTATATAACTCATCTTCCATTTTCTTGACTTCCGTTCGAGGGCAGTATTTCTTAATTATAAGATTCTTAAATTCAGTCCTTGATAACTTGTATGCCTCTTCTATTCCTATGGGTTGGGCATACAAGTTCCACCAAGATAACACTTCCTCGGTAAGAGTACCGGTCGCAAACTTAACACTACAATCCTCAGTGCAGTTACTATGGGAGAATACTGATTCACACCTCTCAAACCAGTGAATCAATCCTATGGCCCCTTCTGTCCCCTTGATTTTACGAAATGACAATTTATACCACAACTTTGAAAAATTGACACTTTTGACCCGATTTTTGTAAAATTTGCAAATTTAGTCCAAACTTCACTAATTTCAAAACTTAATGTTTTCATCTCTTAAGTAGTTTCAAAACAGCTTATTGAACTTATTCTAACAGCTTATTAGTTCGAAAAAATTAGTTTGATAGCTTATGGGCTTTTAACGAAAAATCTTAAGCCCGTTAGTGTTTTTGAATCCAATGGGCCTACGGGAGTTTTGGGCCTTGTTTTGGGTAAATTTTAGGAGTATGAAAAACGTTGCCAATCAGCTTATTGTAACAGCTTATACGATCAGCTTATTTTGAAATGATTGGGCCTTAAGGCCCAGTCGATAATAAAAATTTTCCAAAACTAGTTTCCAAGTCGATTTGCTTGGTGACTTTTATAGGTTCAAAACGCGATTTTTATTATAAAGTTTTTATACGAAAATGATTGTTTGTCATGAGGACAATTAGTTTGTGAAATAAAATGGCATGCTTGTTAAGTAAAATTTAAAGATGTACGTGCGTTTTGGGCTAGCATGGGACGAGTTTTGTAGTAAAAGACTTAGAAAAATTTAAGGGTTTTTCATACTTGTTGTGATACGTTAGAAATGGTATTCCAAAATAGTTGTACGTAGCTTTTTATTTTCAAAACTTTACATGACTTAATTGTTAAGGTGTAAAATATATAGATGAACGTAAAATATATGTATATATGTTGTTTATTTAGTTTTCGAGAGTTTTAGTGCAAGTGTTTGTGATTTATACGAAAATAATTAAATGTACGTTTTAAATAAAAATGGAAAAAGTTGTGTGAGACTTACTACACCAAAATGGTGGGGTAAAACGAGACGTAGAGTCGAGAAGAAAAGAGTACGAGAGTGTATTGTGTGTGTCGACTCAACCAAGGTTCACAAACAAGGATTTATTTCTTCTAGACTCGATTTGAAAAGCTTGCTCTCTAGCCAAAGCAATTTGAAATAGAAACTAACACTAGGACTTAGTATATTTTTGTGATATGATTTGCATGGAAGTATGAATCGAGTATATGCATGCATGGTGATATATATATATGGTACCTAGTGTGTTCTAGTGTCTAACATTTATGTAAGGTGATGGTTACTTGTATTCACAATTCATGGAATGTGTAAGACGCAACATGTACTATCTAGTTTGTTTCTTATGTGTCGACATCTCAAGATTCAAAGAAAACGTGGGATTTGCTATATTAAAATGAGATGGTACTTGTGATATGTATTTCAAAAGAGTATAGTACATGACCTATGAATAAAATATGCAAAGGAGTGAGCTTAAAATGAGGATGTACTAGTTTGTTTTGATTCATGCATGTCGACTACATTTTATTTAGTAAACCGATTTGTAAATCGGTTGTGACTTGAGATTTTGATAACTTTGAAATATTTAGACACTAGTTTGTGTTTAAAAATGATTTTAGGAAGTTATAGAAACAAACGTGGTTTAAAACGGTTGAGTTTTGGATTAGTTGAAATTTTATGAAATAGTTTTTGGACACAATGCTTTGCCTCGTAAAATCGTATCTAGACACAACGTGGGAAACTAAAAATCGACACTCTAATTGTTGGCTAGGGGAGGAACGAGTATGTGTAAAAATATAGGGGTGTCGTGTGTAGGATTTGAGCATACGAGGCTCGTTTCTAGTTGGTATTAGTCGAGTGAAAAGAAAAACAAAACAAGAAAAATGGGCTTGGTTGCATTGGGCCGTGAATAGTAACAGGCCAGGAATTGTTTTTGGGCTTGGTGGGTAATTAGGGTCCGGTTTGGCGTATTTTAAGATTTGTAAAATATTAATTGTAATTAGTGAAAAGTTTAGAAATTAATTTGTGAGACGTTTACGTGAGTCCGAGAGTGAATAGTATTTTGTGAATAGTAAAACTTTTGAAAAACATCTCGATATCACTAACCGACTCAAAAAACGATGAATAGTAAAATGATGAATAGTGTGTTGGTGAATAGTAACCGATGAATAGTAAATTTGAAAAATGTCTCGAAAATGCAGGTTCGTAACGAATAAAAGAAAATTTTTATATTCTCGCGATTTTAGACTATAGTGGTACATGTGTGAGCATCGTTCCAAGCATACAGGGATCATAAATATCGTAGTGATTTTCAAGTAACATAGCTTATTTGATAATAAAATATAAAAAAAGTTTTGTTATTGGTAAAAACGTTATCAATTTACGTAATGATATATTAGTCATTGATTTACTTTTACTATTTATAGGGAAATTTACGGGGGATTACAGTACCTACCCCTCATTCTGAATTCTGTCCCGGAATTCAAGTTTAACGAAATTTCTGTATTAGAAAATTTTCGATCAGAGGGTTGTCGAGAGATTTTTATTAATAAGATTTCGGAGACGCGGTTTATTTAGACTTATTTGTGCTAGACAGGATCTAGTAACTAGTGTACTTAAGGGTTGTGAATATTGAAGGTAATGGTTTTGAATAGTAAAATAACGACTAGGTGTACCGTACCCAACAGTCAGGAATAGTGCTCCTAACGGTCCGAAATAGTGAATAACGGCTTGTTTTCCACCTACATATACCCCTTTCAACTTTCCATTTCTTCCACCAACCATTTTCCTATCATTTCTCATCTCCTATTCTTAAAATACTTCCGAAAAAAAAACCGCCGAGCCTAATTACTATACTAGCGATTGTGTATGTCGTCCTTGCCGCTGTCTACTTAGCGTATGTTCCAGACGAAGACTTTGGGTTCTTGGTTGCGATCTTGTTGTTTGTCGTACCCCTCACGGTTCTAGCCATTACCATGGACAAGATATGGGGGTAATAATCTTAAGCTATGGTTGTTTTAACTTAATTCCTTGTCGTGTTTCTATGTAATCCCCAATAAATGTGAAATAAGACTTATTTGTCCTTATGTTTAAAAACTAGTCTTGCTATAGTTTTTAATGACTTGCTTATATTTATCTTTCAGCATAATTAAGGTGATTCATCATGTGGTGGCTTTTGCTATGGTTTTGTTGGTGGGGGTTTTTGTTGTCATAGCGGATCAACCTATTGAAGATTCTATGGTTTATATTGTAATTATTGTGACGTTAGCACTTCCGATGCTAGTTATTTGTTTATTTATTAATTTTCATGGATTCGGATAAATTTTTAGTTATTGGAGTTTTCTATTAGTCTTTGCGAATTACTAGGGTTTTCCTATTTGTACTTTTGTTGGCTTCTTGTCATAATGACGAAGGAATAAGATAGGTTTTTATAGTAGTTTGTAATATTTTTGAATAATTCAGTTTATTTATATTTGTTGCTTTTAAATGAAGATTATTATTTAGAAATTTTTGGTATTATGACTGTTCCATCATAACATGGTTCTTCCTAAATTAGACATAGTTGAGCAGGCTATGTTTAATTGAGGACTAAACGATGTGATGCTTGGCTCAGTCACAATGGTGTTTATGCTTTTCTTAAATTGTTTTAGATGGTGTTCAATATTTTTTTATTATGATATAATACGTAATTTCTTTTAAGAATAAAGTAGGAACTTTATTCATTGATTTATTTATTTATTTATTTTATGTGCATATATATATATATATATATATATATATATATATATATATATATATATATATATATATATATATATATATATATATATATATATATATATATATATATATATATATATAATGAGTCAAAAATTTCTAGGGAAATAACAGTATGGTGTTATTTGGTAAATGGGATAGGAATTGAAATTTACGTAGATTATAATTATTTTAGAAATATTACAAGGTAGATTTTTCGATACGGTAGAAGGATAATTGTTTTACTTAAGTTACATCCATCGTAACTTAAAGTAAAATACGGGGAAGAGATACAATCTCAAGATATTGTCGAACTAGGATTTATTTATTTACAACAGGAATTTATTCATCTGCTTCAATCTAGTCGTCATTCCTTTGATACTATCGAAGTTTTTAAAGGTTATTCATTTCTAAGAGTTTTTGCTTTTGTTTATTTCCATTAGGTATAACTCCTTGCCTAATTCCTTGGTTATGGGTGATGGTAGGGTTAGCCATTCCTTCTGGCGTTTTAAAGTTGGTTGGCCTATATTCCATGCAGTTTTCCTGGTTATCAGGCATATCCGAATCTCCTCTTGGATAAACTATGGTGACTCCTTTAAGTACTACTGACACGATGTTGGTTACCAATTTCCTGAAGGCTTCAGTAGTCATGGTGGTTTTTGATGAAGATGGAGTACATGTGTTGTTTACGTTGTCCATCTTCTGAAATCATTAATGAAACTCAACTTAGAATCCTTCTGATGTCAGAATAATTCAAATGAAGCTAATTATTTCATTGATGATAGACTGAATTGACTCTTACTGTAATCTAATTTCAAGATATGTCTGTGTTGTATCATAGATAGATAATCAACTCTTGATATGGGATTACTAAGGAACAAAACGATTCGTCCACTAAAATAAATTTTCTCTCTCTTGAAAATTTAATTATAGTATGTTTAAGAATTTCTTAACAATTGTAAGAAATCTTACGGTAGATTTGAATAGTATTGTAGAAGTCATCATAATATTAATAACTTGACTAATTGTTGATCCCAGTTGAGCTAATACGATCTTATATAGAAGTTAACTTAAACAAATACTTAAGCTTAAACGCGGAATATAAAAGCTTAACTTAAGAAGATTAAGAATTTTCTTTCAACACTTCAATATTATTAATACGAGCACTCAATAATGCTAGGGTTTTACAACCTTGAAGTGAATAATAATACGTACATAATCTAACCCTAGGATCCTCCTTTTATAGGCCAAGGAGTCCTACTAGGTTTACAATACCTTTCTCTACAAGATAAGAATAATCTAAATAGATAAACTATACAAAGAATCTATTCCATAATTATCCTATCGTATACAATGTTAATCCCTTCAGCAGTAGTTTCACCAAGCAGCAGATTGTCTTCAGCAGCAGAGTCATTAATACCAGCAGTAGTTTCATTGTAGCAGCAGTATTACTCAGCAGCAGAGTTACATAGCAGTAGTGTCACTTGGTCAAAACCCAACAATCCTCCCCTAAACTTAATATTTATTTCTAAATATTCAAGTTTCTTCAAAGCTCAATTAATCACTTGGAGGATGCTTCCAAACACTTCATCTCTTGAAAATTCAGTTGATCAAATATCTTCTTATACTTTGACAGCAAATTGAATGCTTGATCATCAGAATCATAATCTTTCTGCAGCTTAAGTGTTTTGTCACCATTAACCATCTGATTGACAATATTCCAGTATTTTACCACTGGGTAATCTACTTCAGCTAGCATATACAAAGTAATAGGTCCAATTTCTAGCACATGAACTCCAAAATCTTGAAAGAGTCTCCATTTTCTTACTTTGTATTCTACTATCTCTGTCCATTCAGAATCATCCATTGAAGGTTCAAACATAAGTTTAAGAGCTCTCCACATAACATTATTAGAAGAAGTTAAGATATGATCAATTTGATCTACCTCATACTTTTTACCATCAAATTTCTTAGCTCCAAACTTTGCCTTGTATAACTTCCACAAGTCTTCAACATCCTCTCTATCAAAGTAGTGTAACATCTGTTGAAATCTAAGAAATCTATGAGTCTTACCATCAGATCTCTGGACATCATGAAATGCTCCAATGTTAGTATCATACCCTGTAGTTACTTTGATAATAGGATACTTGATTCCTAATGGTTTAGCATCAACCACTTCAGGATCTTCCATCTTTCCAACCACAGTATAACTCTTCAATTGTTCTTTTTGATGCTCAGAAGGAATGTGATCAAGACCATATTTAAACTCATCTCCTTCAGGCATAGAACTACTTCCTTCTCCAATCTTTCTCCTCTTCTTTGCAACTGACTTATGAATAACACCTTTTCTTTTATCACCCTGCACAGAAGAAGTAATCTTTGCTGCGTCACTTTCAATCTTTTCAACAACATTAACTTCTTGTATCTGCTCTGCTTCAACTATCTTTTCAGGCACCAACTTCTTGTTCATCTGAGCAATATGTTCCAAGTCCTCAGCACATCCCATAGTATAAAAAGTATCTGTTCTTTTCTTTGTTTGTTGATACAAATCAAAAACTTCTTTGTCAGAATAAGCTTTCAACTGCACCAATGTCCATCCACCCATATTCTTTAGATACCTTTCATATTCTTTCCTTTGCTGTTTAACTGTTGGACCTTTGAATACTTTAACTTTTCTTCTAGCAGCAGCATTCTCTTTTCTCTTATTAGAAGCAAAATTACTATACCAAGATTGCACATTAAAATTTGGAACTTCATTTTCTTCAATCTTGATCAGCTTGTTTAATTCAATATCAGCAGCAATTCTGATCTTTTCATCATCCCATTCATCATACATTCTTAAACCTTCAGCCTCTTTCTCAGCCAGCTTTTGATCTTCCAAGTTAATCAACTCTTGTGCTTTAATAGCAGCAGCTTCATCATGTTCAACTTGCAATGACTTAGGCCAAGAATCAAAAGGTACATCAGTAAAATCAATCCCTTTATACATCCACCTCTGAACATCAACTTGCTTGCCTTTACCCTTATCTGTAGAAGATGATGTGATTGTCTTCTTTTGAGTAGCAGCAGGTTCTCTTATTGTTATTCCTTTTTGAGGTTTTCTTGTTGCTGAAGTTATGTTAGTTGTTGTGATAGGTTGTGATGATGATTGAGTTGGTAACTGAGGTGTATGTGAGTCAGCAGTAGTCTTCTTACTTAGCAAAACCATTGCCTCTGCAGCAGCATTATCCATAGATCCAGCAGCAGAGTCTTGTACTTCAGCAGTATTCACTATTCCACTAGCAGCAGAACCATCAAAAGTCTTAGCAGCAGAATTATGAATAGCAGTAGAGTCAGCAATAGCAGCATTTTCCACTGAATCTTCCAAAGTCTTTAACACATTACCCATCAACCCTGTTGCCTTCACTAGTTGCTCAGACTCCAAAGTTTTAAGAGTATCTACCACCTTTTCTTGTACAGCAACCATCTTTTCCATAACAACTTCATTCCCAGACTTATCAGCAACTACAAAGTCTTCATCATTTGGATGTCCAGTAGATTGACCTGCACATGAAAAATAGAGAAATCAGTTTCTCTTGATGACCCAAGCCATTACTGACTTGGATCTGCCCTGTGCATCAGTATAATCAAATTTCTTCAAATCACTTGATGCACTACTATTCTTGGAAACAGAGTTTGAAACATTTGTTTTTGGTTTCCAAGTCCAGCAAGCTGAGGCTTTAACAGCATAATAGTGATTACTAACAACTGTATTTGGAAGATGTTTTGGCTTAGAAGTAGAAAATTTTGAACTAGCAGCAGATTGTCTTCAGCAGCAGAGTCATTAATACCAGCAGTAGTTTCATTGTAGCAGCAGTATTACTCAGCAGCAGAGTTACATAGCAGTAGTGTCACTTGGTCAAAACCCAACAATCCTCCCCTAAACTTAATATTTATTTCTAAATATTCAAGTTTCTTCAAAGCTCAATTAATCACTTGGAGGATGCTTCCAAACACTTCATCTCTTGAAAATTCAGTTGATCAAATATCTTCTTATACTTTGACAGCAAATTGAATGCTTGATCATCAGAATCATAATCTTTCTGCAGCTTAAGTGTTTTGTCACCATTAACCATCTGATTGACAATATTCCAGTATTTTACCACTGGGTAATCTACTTCAGCTAGCATATACAAAGTAATAGGTCCAATTTCTAGCACATGAACTCCAAAATCTTGAAAGAGTCTCCATTTTCTTACTTTGTATTCTACTATCTCTGTCCATTCAGAATCATCCATTGAAGGTTCAAACATAAGTTTAAGAGCTCTCCACATAACATTATTAGAAGAAGTTAAGATATGATCAATTTGATCTACCTCATACTTTTTACCATCAAATTTCTTAGCTCCAAACTTTGCCTTGTATAACTTCCACAAGTCTTCAACATCCTCTCTATCAAAGTAGTGTAACATCTGTTGAAATCTAAGAAATCTATGAGTCTTACCATCAGATCTCTGGACATCATGAAATGCTCCAATGTTAGTATCATACCCTGTAGTTACTTTGATAATAGGATACTTGATTCCTAATGGTTTAGCATCAACCACTTCAGGATCTTCCATCTTTCCAACCACAGTATAACTCTTCAATTGTTCTTTTTGATGCTCAGAAGGAATGTGATCAAGACCATATTTAAACTCATCTCCTTCAGGCATAGAACTACTTCCTTCTCCAATCTTTCTCCTCTTCTTTGCAACTGACTTATGAATAACACCTTTTCTTTTATCACCCTGCACAGAAGAAGTAATCTTTGCTGCGTCACTTTCAATCTTTTCAACAACATTAACTTCTTGTATCTGCTCTGCTTCAACTATCTTTTCAGGCACCAACTTCTTGTTCATCTGAGCAATATGTTCCAAG
>JARVZY010008111.1:0-20260 GCA_030686995.1 Artemisia argyi | reverse complement strand
ACAATACAAAACCGTATGCCACAAGTTCTAATATGGGCTGGGCTACACCAGACATAATAATAACTAAGCTACTTGGGCTACTAATCATGTAATGCATAAGCTCAGCTAATAGTTATATATATACTCACATCTAAATAATCACAACCACACTTAACGTAAACGTTCATAAATCACAACTTAAATTCAGAGACAAAGTTTATAGAGTACAACTTATTACACATAAACATACATTAGTTTGTACTAAATTATTAGTAATTCTTTCTGAGACTGGAACCACAATTCAAAATGTCCAATAACATCAATACATGTTGACTTTTGAGGTCAATGAGACTCATTTTCAACTGCAATGTTTATAAACGAATTTCTCTTTCAAGCTTCTAAGGAAACGCCGAAGTGACATAAATTTCTAAAGCAAATGTTGTCGTAGAAAAAAAAAAGTATTATTCTTTTTGTTTTGCATTGTTATTTTGATTTATAAAACGATAAACCAAGGAAACAAAGACATCATCATTTATATTTCTAGTCTAAACAAGATGTTTTAACAAGAAACAAACGACATGGAGAGTTAAAAATGTAAAACATAAACTCTATTCTTCATCGGTGTCACTTTCATCAATCAAATTGTACACCCTTTTCCGACCGATTACTTGAGGCGCAACAGTTGGAGTTGGAATTTCTTCCTCTTCTTAGGGTTGTAAAACGGAGGATGTGGGGCACGGTTAGGAGGAGGGGGATGAAGCTGCCAAAAAAAAGAAAAGAAAGAAAGACAGAAAAAAGAAAAAAAAAATGATACGCGTATAACCAACCTCGAATGCAAAGATAAGTGAATATTCTTTTCGTTTTGCATTGCCATGTCTATGCGAATGAAAGTAAACAAGATGAATAAAATCAATAAATTAGTGTTCTTTATATAGGAATTTGGAAAACCCCTTGCCATATATAATGTTTGAAGTTTGAAATGAAGAGATGAACATAATTTTCCAATTTCCCTCCATGGTTTAAAGAGGTTGTTTTGCATATTGAATCGTTGCCATGTTGTTTTGCTTATTGAATTGTTGCCATATATAGTGTTCTTTATTGATATGTATTATATATGGTATATGAGAGTTGGCATGCATAATGTTTTCAACTTTCCTTGGCCTAATATGTGTTATATATAGTATATGAGAGTTGTCATGCATGTTATATATGGTATGAGAGTTGGCATGCATAATGTTTGCAAATTTTATTGGCCTAGCATTTCACAGTAATTTCATGAACCATTTTCAACATTTTCAAATTTTCGAATTCGTGGCCCATTTTCAACAATTTAAGTTTTTCAACTTTCAACAATTAACCAAAGTCAATTTTCAAGTTTGACCATTTTTCCATTCTTTCTTGTAGTGAAATGATTTGTTGGATGAATAATGGTAAAATAGTGTGTTTATATAGGCAATATGCAATGTTAAACTCAATTCCTTTTCCCGCCAAGTGAATTTTTGTCCAGCCAGTTGAATTTTTGTCCAGCCATGCGAATTTTTGTCCAGCCATGCAAATTGTAGTTTTCTTTATGAATTGTTTCAATATTTCAATGCCATAAGTAGTTTCCTTTATGAATTGTTTTATAGTTTCCTTTATGAATGCCATTAGTAGTTGACTTTCGAATTTTATGAATTGTTTTATACACGGATATGGGATCACTAAACAATTCAAGATTGACCAAAGTTTCAAGAGTTCAATATTTCAAGATTGACCAAAGTTTCAAGAATTCACTTTCAAAGTTGACCATTTTTACATTATAGGTAGTTAAGATGAAAGCAAAATGATAGATACTGAATTAATAAGAATAGGAATAGGATTGTTTTATTGATAGTGGCCCAATTCGAGAAGGATAAGGTCTCCTTTTATAGGAAAAGACATGAGAAATTGAAGTGATGATGATAATGATAAGAGACCTATTATTTATACTATCCAATTCTTAAATTTAAGTATGGTAACTGCCAATCAAGTGTGGTAATTGCTCCCTGATTCCTTGGTAATTGATTTGAGTAAATTCAGCCCGTTGACCATCAATTGTTTTGACCAGTGGATCCAGCCAATTTCCCTCCTGATTTACCTCCACCTCTTTTCCCTCAATCCACTTGTAACTGATCTTGATTTGACCCAACTAGACCTGATCCAGTGTGAACCCGGTTTGTATCACAAAACTGAACTAGCAAATGCTATAAAAAAAATAGAATTATGAAAGGGCGTTGGGTGTGGCTGGAAAGCATCATGTGCTTATATTTGTGCATTCAAGGAAAGAAACGACAAAGACTACTCGTGCAATTAGCGACACTGCTCTTGTTAATGATACTTTTAGGATCTTTCTAAAAGAGGATAGTGCCAGCCGTGAGATCCTCCATGAACATACTGAGATTGTGAAAAGCAATGATCTTAAAGATCTCTTGCCGTATGGTTTGGCAATTCATAATGCGAGGATGACCAGGGCTGACCGTCAACTTGTTGAGGATCTGTTTGCCGAGGGACACATTCAAGTACTTGTTTCAACAGCCACTCTTGCCTGGGGTGTGAATTTGCCTGCACTCACTGTGATTATTAAAGGAACACAAATCCAGAAAAGGGTGCCTGGACAGCACTTAGTCCTTTGGATGTTATGCAGATGTTGGGTCGTGCAGGGAGGCCACAATACGACACTTACGGCGAAGGGTTTATTATAACTGGTCACAGTGAGGTGCAATACTATCTTTCACTGATGAATCAGCAGCTTCCTATTGAAAGTTAGTTTGTTTCGAAGTTGGCTGATCAGTTGAACGCAGAAATAAAAGAAGCCCAACATTGGCTTGGTTACACTTACTTATATGTGCGTATGGTGCGGAATCCTACACTTTACGGTTTACCAGCTGATGCTCTGAAGACAGATCATTTACTCGAGGAGAGGAGAGCTGATTTGGTATGTTTCTCACTGCACTTAAATCTTTGTCTATCTGTTTTTTAATCTGTCAAGTTTCATGCGCATTATATGTGGTTTCGCCGTTTTTTAGTAAATCACTGAGGTTTGCATTGCACGTCTTTAACTTCTCAAATGCACTCTCCACTATAATTACATCATTCATAATAACCCTGCGAATAGTTATTTCAGAGCTTGAATTTGCCACCTTAATTTGGAAGCGATTTCACCTTTATTAAGAAACGTAGCTTTAGTTCATTACTTATCCTTGCGACTTAAGTGAATGCTAGTTCGTGTTGATTTTGTTATATGTGGTCAATAAGAATGGTGACTTGTAGCATTTGTGGTTTAGACATTTAGTTACTGAAATTGGGTTATCATTTGCTGCGTTGGCTCGTTACTTTGTTGAGTTTCTGAAGTATGCTGCTTTGACATTCATGATTGGTAAATTTAATACTCAATAAAGTGCCATTGATTGAAGCTTGAATTGCAATTTGTTCAGCAATATATTGGAAATTGCGAACTGTAGTATTGGGCTTGGGGTAGAAACTAGCTTGATTAGTCTAGCTTCCACTTGAGTGCATACAGCTTAAGCTCATTGTGTAGTTGTTTTTCTATGTATGATGTTCATATTTTATACATGCTTCATTGCATATTTGAACTTAGTTTTCCTTGTTTGACATTGATTGTGAGTGTACATTTATATATTACATTGTTTTTGTGAAAAAACTGACAACATATGACTGATACTCACATTACAACTTTTTTGCAGGTCCATTCTGCTGCTACAACACTGGACAAAAATAGCTTGGCGAAGTATGATAGGAAAAGCGGCTACTTTCAGGTCACGGACTTGGGTCGAATTACAAGTTACTATTACATAACTAATGGAACAATCACCACTTAAAATGAGCATTTAAAGCCGACCATGGGTGATATCGAGCTATGTAGGTCATTCTCTCTCGGTGAGAAGATGGAGCTTGCAAAGCTGTTGGATCGTGTTCCTATTCCCCATCAAGGAAGGGTTGGAAGAGCCCACAAAATGTGACATAAACTAATGGAAGCATGAAGAGTACCTCACTAGACACTTTGCAGATTCCTTCTTTGTTTATGATTTTGACTAATGGTATTTGTTCCCCATTCTGAAGTGAGAAATCATAAGAGAGAAGAAGAATAAAAGCAGTCATTAAGCACACTTATAAGCCTAAAATCTCAAAATTTTAGAGAAAGCTCAAGGCATGAGAATAATCATTACGAAATTTCAGTTACAAAAGTTACATAATACACATCTTAATTTGAGATGCTTGTAAGTTAAATGTAAAAAATAAATTTCCAACTACCGTTTGACTCATTACTCAACTCGCTTAATATGCATCCTCTATCAAAATACTGAAATTACAAGTCAAATAGCATACCATGTGCTAACAGGTGTTGACTACCATTAACATAAGAAAAGAAAACAGTAATATCCAAATGTGTTTTCTTAGCAAAACTACTGGAATAATACTGATTCATCATTATTCACAAACTCACACCCCGAAAGCTCAGTTGTCTTTAAATTTAAGAGAAGAAAAAAGAACAAGACCGACCACATCAAGGACAACACTAGCACGTAGAGCCCAAATATTCTCTTGGGACAAGTTGTTTCTGAAGGAGTTGGTGTAGCAGCCCCTCATACATACATTCATGTAATTGATACCTAAGCTCAACTTTATCTTCTGGGTCAAGTTTATCGGTTGCTTCCCAGATTAGTTCCGCAACAGCTGATCGGTCAACGTTGTTATGCTTTTGAGGGTCCTGCAGGAGGATGCTAAATTCCACAAATTGGGGATTACTGTCAACGATGCCTTTAATAAGTGGTAGGGTAGGATCATGCACCACGTGAACTGTGTGATCTGCCAGCACGCCTACATGAGATCAAAGAAATATATATGTCATGCCAAGCTGTAAGTAAAAGTGGGTGTTACTAAACAAGTGACATATATATCAGCATCATATATATAAAACATTAAAACACAATAGCAAAATTACATACCATAGCTATCTAGGGTTCGATCATCCTGCCAAATTATTCCTCTATGAATCAGGGTGATCAGTTCTTCTTCAACAGGAAGATTAAAGGTTTGAGCCATTAAATCCTTAAATTCAGCAACCTTTAATCCGACAGTACTCAATCTAACCGATGACTTGGACCCGTTTGAACATATTAAGTTTATGTTTATAATCTCGTCCATCCCTGAACAACAACAAACCACCATATGTTATATATGATTTTACACAAATTCAATTTCACATATGGTATCATTTAAACAGATCTAACAAGCATAACAATATATAAACTCTAACTAATTACACCACATCAGACCTAACTAAATCCTACCAACCCAACAGAAATCATAATATCAGTTATTAAGCTATGATTTTGATCTATTATATAAAAATCACCTACTAATCGCATATATAAATAGGTGATGACATCATAACAGAGCAAACTAACTAAAAGCTACCTAACATGAATAATATTAATCATCCTGAAAGAGATGAATATAATCGATCAAACAATAGTTAACCTGCAAAACTAACTAATCAAATAAAAATTAAACGTAACCCAAATCTTTAATAACAAAGAAAACGAAACCCTAATTAACCTTAAAACAAGGCTCGGCCACAACAGAATCAATCAACAACGATTGAAGATCAAATAATTAGGTTCGGCTTACTTATAATAAGAGAGAGAGAGAGAGAGAGAATTGAATGAATATGTTTTGATTTGTGTTTGTTTGTTTTGATTTGGCGATGTATCACGTATATGCAATTATGCATTGTGGAATTTAACACTTTTTGGAAACCGACTTGTGGAATTTAATGAGCAATTGGGCTGGCCCAACGAAACCACAAACACGGCTAAAGCCATGTCAATTATGCCACCTCACTAAACCCATGTCATTAAAGCCACGTCAGTCTACAATTTTGCCCTTTATATTTATGGAATGGGTTATGTGATTGACATACATATGGTTTCTCAATTGTAAATTATTAGGGGGTTGGCAACGTATCGGCATGGAGGGTCGGCAATCATCGACAATCAACGTACAAATTTACGTCACTGTTGTTAGATAACGGCCGTTAAGGACTAACTTTGCAATGGAGCAATAACTTCGGGGGCTAAAATGGGGCTAACATGAAATTTGTGCGGGTACTGTTGCTACAGTGTCCCCAATGACTTTTAGAATATATATAAATTAGTTACTAGCTTTCCTATATAGGGTCTCGCTTTTATAGACAAACATTGGTAATTCTATGTTTGTGTGCGCGTGTTGATGATGATAAAAAAAAGTTGATTATATATGTCGCGATACTGATAGCATCATTATGTTACAATAAACTTTGTACCCTTTAATCCAATGGTTTTACTTCGATAGTAGATTATCAATCGATATTGGTCGCACCAATATGTCGCAATGCACTATGTACCCTTCAAACTTCATCAACCTAATGACTATTGTTGACGAGTGGGTGGGTTGAATGGGTGAACTATATTCGAACACTTTACGTCATAATTAATATTTCAAATAAACAATAAGAACAATGAACAAAACTAGGTTCGTATACTCGGAATAATTTTTTGATGATATAGGTAGAAACTTTGACATCTGAATAAATATCTGATAGTCAAAACAGAGTTGTAGTTCTAATTTCTAAAATTTGTGTATTGAAATAACTAACTGTGTAACCTTTTCCTCAAATAGGGTTAAGCTAAAGTTTAATTTGTAAAGTTTTTGGTAGCAGGTCCGCAATAAATATTTTATGATATAAATTCGACCAATCATATTCGAGACACATCATCGAATATATAAAAGTGTGCGGGAGTTATGTCTACAACATTGTTTTTATATAATTTATTCATGTCGGGTTAGTCGGGTCAACCTGAGTATCCGAATACTATACAGGGTCGGGGTCTCGAGTTAAAAATATTTGGCTAACTCAAGTCTGGGTCGATTTTATTGACAGGTTTCTTATAATTTTATGAATTATATGTGTATTTAATGTATTAGGCAATTTTTTAAATCATTTTACTTATATTCGTGTCGACCCGAATAGGCCCGAACCCGACTAACCAATATTTTAATAGAGTCGCGGTCGGGTATGATTTTTTAGCCTCAACACGACTTTACCTGATCCGACTAACAACTCTTATTGGCGCAAATACTGTTATTGTTGGAGGTTGAATCTATGTCCCTGTGTCGGTTTATTGCATTGGTTTCTGTCACGACATATGTGAATATGTATGGTTTACGGAAGTTTAACAGTTCATTCTATAACAAATGTGTTGATATCCTAATTAATCTTAAAACAATGCTCGGCCACAACAGAACCAATCAAAAGAGTAATCGAGATGTGGAACAAGGATTGAAGATCAAATTCAAAACGTAACAGTGTAATGATAATTAATAAAAATAGCATAAATACGTACCAGATAGTATGATATAATAAAATGGTGGTGGTTGTTATTCGGGAGTATGATTTGTGAGTTGTAAAAAAACCAGGGGGACGAAATTTATATGATGGTTAGGCGGTTTGGAGTGTGTCTCGTTTTCATTCGGGTCGGCTCGGGTCGGGTCATCCGTTTACTAACATAAATACTATAGTTAATTTCATAAATGGTCCATGTGGTCTGTCGAGTTTAACGGAAATAGTTCATAAACTTTTTTTAACGGATCCTCTCCTTGTGGTTCTGACCTGTATCGGGTTTGGTCCCTTGACTACTATTTCGTTAGTTTGACCGTCAAGTGGAACTGAAATGACATAAATACCCTTAAAAGCAAGGTCCTTGTGGTTTGTGGGCTACAACGAATTTAGTCCCTAATTTTTTTAGAGTAAATTACACCGTTAGTCCCTAAACTTATGCTGGATTTTATACGACATCCAAAAACGGGAATTGTTGCCTTTTTGGTCCACGATCTCGAAAATATTACACCGCTAGTCCAAATTTCTAATGCTCGTTAATTTTCCCAGTTATCTCCATCCTCACGTGCAGGTCACACGAATGCATATGTTGTGCATTGTCTAAGTCAAGTAAATGCACAGTCCTATGAAATCTCATTTGAGGTTGGCATTTAGAGTTTTGAGAGATCTAAAAAAAGAGCCTGGATTGGGTATCACTTTTAATAGAAGTGATAATGTTGATATAAGAGTCTATGTTGACTCAGATTGGGCTAAGTGTAAGGTTACAAGAAGGTCTATAACTGGGTACTCTATGTTTTTGGGAAACAGTCTTGTTTCTTGGAAAAGTAAGAAACAAGCTGTTGTGTCTAGGTCCTCTGCTGAGGCAGAGTATAGGGTAATGTGTAATGTTTGTTGTGAAGTAATGCGGATTACTAAGATCTTAATTGATCTACAACTGAATGTGAGTTTACCTGTAGAAATGAGTTGTGATAACAACTCTGCCATACAAATTTATGCTAATCCAGTGTTACATGAAAGAAGCAAGAATTTTGAAATTGATCTGTTTTTCCTAAGGGAAAAAATTTGCCAATGGTTTTATAAAACCTATAAAAGTGAAGTGTGAAGATAACATTGGAGACTTGTTCACTAAAGGGCTTTTCTATTACTGACCATAACAAATTTTGTGCAGCTCTTAGTTTGTTGAATGTGTTTCAGGTTTAGTTTATAGGGGAGTGTTGGAAGATATAAGCTGTATCTGATAAGCTCAAGCACATGGGGCTGAAAGTCATTCAAAGATAGTTAAAGCCAAATATGTCCCCACCCAATTCTAGAAGGACTAAATCTGGAATTGTCTAAGAAGTGCATGGACTCAAGTTGAAGTCATGGAGGGCTAAAATGGAACTTTTGTTTTAGCTGCTATATAATGCCTTATACCTGTATTCACCTGATTAATTACTATGTGAAATCTTGTGATATTCTCTCAGAGTTGTTTCAGTTGTTAGAGTTAGGTTTTGATCAAGAAATCTTTGTATTCAATTTTTCTCTTAAGTTTTGTAAAGAATAATCATTCAAGTCTTTTGACTAATAATAATAAGTGAACCAAGGGGAGGTTGGATGGGTTCATACTCAAATCTTGTTGGTTTTAGGCTCTGTTGTCGTATGTGTCTGGACGGCTCGTGCCAGACCGAAGAATCTTCATCAATCCGAAGGGAATTACCGTAAGGCGGATGCTACTCTTGTCCGCGGGGCATGTGCCGTAAGACCGTAAAGATATACACCCCTCTTTATCCGGGTACCCCCTTTTACCCTACAATCTATTGCAAGAACTGGACTACGCCGCCTAACCCGGATTTTACGGGATTGTGTTCCCTACGTGACCTGCCACCTAGCACCTAGACTAGGTGTAGCCCGGCATGTTCCTTCCCGAGACAGAACAGGTATCAAGGTTACCAAAGTGGTACCTACCCCTTTCTCTCTCTCTCTCTCTCTCTCTCTCTCTCTCTCTCTCTCTATATATATATATATATATATATATATATATATATATATATATATATATATATATATGTATATAGCAGGGTACTCGCGCGATGTGGCTGCGGGTACCTGCAATAAAAATTACGGCGAAAATAATTGTTCAATTTTTTATTTTTCATTACAATACCTATATGGTTAGTAATAATTTTATGTTTGAGTAACTTTAAACAATATTAAACTAATTCGTATATAAATTGTACAAGTACTCGCACAATGTTATAGCAATGAAAAAATGGTAGTTGGTAATATTATTGAGGCATGAAGACAAAGTATGTCAAAAGTAGGTACAAATACAATGTAATCTCGTTACATGTATACGTTATAGAAATATATACACCATAATTATTAAAAATGATGTTACTAAAGTACCACATTTCTTTTCATTTTAAGCAAGTGTATTGTTTGAATTTTTTAACCATTCTATTTTAAGAATGTTACAAATATAGGAACCCGATTAACTATTAACCAGCTAAATAATTTTTCAAATATCTAAATGGTCCAAATTTCGGTATATGCTAATTTAACTATGGCCCATTTATGTTAAGTAAATTCGGACAACCCCGGTCCAAGCAATAAACCATACCAACTAATCTAAACATTGGGATATAAGAAGCACAACCCTAATTTTTATCACACCATATTTGCAGCCACACCAAATTTTTGATGCCTCCTTCCTCCCCAAAATCTAATACATCAATGTCAAACCAAACTTTTGTCAAAATATAATATATTATAATCATACAATCAAAATACCATATATTTCTTTAAAATCAAACCCAACAAACCTTCTTTGGTTTCTTCCTACTCTCGAAAACTGAACCAGCCCTTTTAAAAAAATATTGTCTTATTATTCGAAGTTAACAAAGGCTGAAGAAATTCGGTATGTGGGTCTCGAGCAGGTTTGTTTTTTGTTTCGTTGTTTCTTCTAGACGTGGGTTATGAAGTTGTTTGTTGGTGATGCTGTGGGTTTCGGTGTTGGTTTGGTTTATGTGGTTGTGATGTTCGATGGTGGTGTCAAATTAAGTGTGAGGTTTGATGGTGGCTGTTAAAGCCGAGAATAAAGATTGAGCTTGTGCTTTTGAACATTGTATTAAGAGAGGGTTGTACATTGTGTTTAAATGATTGTAATATTAGGTGTAAGGGTGTTTTTAATGCTATTAATGTATAAATCTAATGATTTTGGTCTGAATTTTGATTCATGCTTGTTTTTGTTGTACACAGTGCTTTGCTTGTTGTAATTATCAAAATTCTTTGCTTTAAAGTGTTGTAAACCTTGCATCCTTTTTTGTACATTTGAAATTTTTGTAGAGAGATTCATTTGTGTATTATATGTAGTATAGATACTAATCACTCATCTCATTTAAATCATCTCGCACACACATATATTACATACTCATACATTCATACTAAATCCTCTACACACGAGGTACTGACTTGACCGTCGGAGGGTGGTTCCCGGGGCTTTGGCCTCGGGACCCCTTCTAACGGGTTCTTTTATGTTTGTAGGGACAAGAATGGATGGCACGTGAGAGCCGTCAAGATCTACCCGACAGAAATATGCTTCAACAAATTGGCGACATCCGTGGGACCCGTTATTCAATCTATCGATAGCTGAGAATGACGGTCACATTTTCAGTCCGCTTATGGACATTCGTTAAACGTCCGGTATGGACGTCAAGTATAGACGGACGGTACGAACCGACTAAGGGATGTCCGTTATAATTTCCTTCGGTCTAGTCATTCGAATATACTGTCTCGTTCGGATATGTTGTGTCGTTCAGATGTACGGTGCCGTTTGGACATGCTCGTGACGGGTTTAGTGGGGGATGCGTGTATGAAACACACATAATGAAAAACGGACTTAATGGCGGATGCATAGCTACGGGGTTGAAAATTGGAACCGTATGTGTTTCGATGTAATTTACGGCTCTACCACTCCTGGTACAAGTTTACTCCTTTAGCATCAAGAAATCTGTAAGTGTTCTAGTTTCTGTCTTTTATCAATTGACTGCCATGAATAGCTAATAGCTGAGAGATGTTGATGGCGTCACCATCTGTACGTTGGGTTCGGACTTATAGTTGTGTAAATGACATACTCTCGCGTTAAACGTAATGGTTGTTTTTCAAAAGATCATATAAGCCTTGACATGCTATGACTATGCAGTATGCAACCCGTGAATATGATCATCTAAATATATGGAATGCGTGAAGCGTTGGCAACTACGGAGTATTATTTTTTATTCAATCCATGTGTAATGTTGTAGTATGTGAAGAACAAGAATGAGGCGCCCGCTGCGTTGCAGCGGGTATTTGTTAACGATTACGTGTTCTTATTTGTGAATGATTATGTTGGGTCAAGAAAGTATTTCTTTAGTTCTTTAAATTTGTCATTTGGGTTATATTATTTGGCTGAAAAAGTATTTGTTTATCCTTTGTTGGCCACAATGTTGCTCCATAAAATTTTTGAATTTTTTATTCAAGTATGCGTTTTTTATTATTTTGGCAAGGAATCTTGGCGAGTATAGCATTTGTTTATTCCCTCTCCGGTGAAAAAATAGTTGTTTATTCCTTTGTCGCCATATATGTTGCCCCATGATATATATAGGGAACAAGTGGGGGAGCCCGCTGCGTTGCAGCGGGTCTTGTTGAAGCAAATTTTCTTCTGTTTTGGTAATTATATTTTTTTTGCAGTAATTGTGCCATTGACACCCTTAAGTTAATATGCAACCCCCATCATATCAAAACAAAAGCAAATCACGTAAAAGGAATTAAGAAAGTGAAATAAGGTAGCTAATGCAACTTGCTGATATAAAAACTAAATTGTTGTCGACATAAAAACCAAATATTTATTAACATACTTGATCGACAGGCTGTTGATCATATGCACGACAATAAGAATAAACAGCCAGGCATCTTACATTGATAGCAACAACTCTAGGGGACTTTTTCGTGTGAATAAGAGCGTTTGGATAGAACTTGAGTTCACCATTGTCAGTTGACTGAAGATGCTTTCGTGAAGTTGAAGCTATTCCCATCAAACAGGTCCATTTCATTGACCCAACCCACCAGAACACACTCGTTTGCGCCCACTTTAGCACTCGCTCCAGTCCCTATTTTAGCAGTGTAACACATCCATCTGAGCCTCCAATCCGACACCCATTTCTACCCCAATATTGGCCCAAACATAGTTGTTGTCTAAGAGCTATTAGATGTCACTGATTTTCCATTCTCGAGCGCCTAGCAAATTTTGTAACTGAAACATAGGCAGGCATATAAGTAGTAGAATTGAGTAACTTTTCTTTTATAAAATCATGAAACAAAAAATATTACCTCCTAATCTTTTTATAATACCTCTGGCCGTCGTTGCTCTTACTAATATTGTTTAAGATTGCATATGTGCTTATGAATAACAAACAAACCTGCAATCCCACCAGGTAAAGGGTGGTTAGATGTGCTCTTAAGACTAATAGTCTACGTATCACAACTTAAATTTCAATACACTCTTCAATATTTGTATTACGTAAAAGTTCAACCATGTCGGCAAAGAAATCGTCGGTACATCGATTTATCGATCAAGGATAACAATTCGTCATTTGTACCACGTACATTTGTTTTCACGTGAGCAAAGCTACCTGTTCTCGAGTCTTTTCTTCGTACCGGAACATGTCAATACGGGCCACCAGCCTGCGCCGACAATGACAACCGTTACTGAATTCATAAATTAATACTACATGTCTATTTTATTTGGTGTTCATGTACCATGAGAGTAGCATCTCCTGCAGCAATAGTAAAAACAACAGCACATGAAACCCTTTCAATGCGTCTAAACTCGTGGAGGCGTTCTTTTCTTGGTGAAAGGTAACTCGGGCCTCCACCAACACCGAACCGCAGCAACCCTATACCAATATTTCATAAAAACCCAAAATGGCAAAATGAGTATGCAAATTATATAATACTGTAAACTATAGTACAATCCATATACAAAAATATAATATCTTGTTTTTAAAGAAAATGATAATCCAAGGTACATAAAAGTAAGGAAACAGCTAGTCGAGTTTAAGACGCGTACCAAAGTCACCTCCAGACACCCACTTCATCGCACTATACCCCACCAAACCCTTCCCATCCAGCTGTCTGATATTCCAGGGCCGACTCCCAACGCAATAGAATTCCGCACTCTCATCTTCCCCACAGTTCATACACCCATCCCCGCTTGTTGGAGAATGTAACTGTGATTTTCAGAACCCTATTGCAATACAAAATGACACTAAAATAAGTATGCAACAAAGACAACATAATGAGACAATACTTTTATCTTAATAACATAAAATTGACATGAATCTCCAGAAACCACTATTGGTGTAATTCCGATTTTGGGGAGGGTTGATAGGTGGACCGTTACTAACAAAAATGAAGTTGATAAAACCAATCTAACATGTCAACCTATGAAGTAAACCTGTTACTACCTATAAAAGCTTCTTGGCTTTATATGCTTTTCATCTGGTATTAGTAAAATACAGGGAAATATATATATTTTTTTGTAGCCGTTCGTTCGTTCAAAAAGCAAAATTATTCCCGTATCGACTGGTTACCTTTTTAGTGAACCTAAATTGTGAATTTTAAAGTTCATGCTACGTTGTTGATGCCCCGTCAGTAGCATCTAGACCAGTCAAACCGTCAAATTTATTTGGCCTGTTAAGAAATTAGAATTATTAATACCTTCGTCAACCTCACAAAACCCGATCATTCCCGTATATAACTGTTAATAATCATACAATATTTTGGCATATTATGAACTATATGAACACTAAAACATATGGTAAGACCCGAAAAGCTAAAAAGAATTAAAACAACCAACCAAGAAAGAATCGTTATCCCATCATTTTAGAAAGATGTCTAACCTTTGTTCGCGGAATTAGAACAATTCTGGGAACAGGAAGCCCATTTGAAGATGCGTACTATTGAGTTGCCAAAAGTTGTTGGGTGAGTAAACCGAGCTCCCTCCGCAAAAAGAGCCAACCAAAAGGGTTGAGGATAATCCTTTAATCGTTGAAGACCAGCCTAAATAGCACACGCAACACAGTTTCAGTGTGATATTGTTAATGTACAGAATAAGCCTCTTTTATCGAATCAAATAATTTAAGTCAAAGGTTTTTTGAGCAAACACAATCATTTCTTTAATCCCAGTTTAATATGGATTTTTAAATGAGAAACCTTTAGACACCTAAATCATCAAATAACAGTATCATAAAAAGCTTAAAAAATGATATTATTATCCAGCAAACAACTCAGTGCAGTATCTTAGTCTTCCGGTTACTACATACAGGAATGTGATATTATTATATGCCCCATTTACTGTGCCAGAGTAATAATATTTGCAGCAGAAATTTCATACCTCTTTTGGGTCAGCCGACACTCCTACTATACCGGTATCTACTGCTTCTTGGTTTTCTACTGTAGAGGCTTTTGCATCCATCAACACCACCATATGAGCATCCACTCCTCAAGCAATATCTGCAAAAGAAAAAAACAAATTATTCACATTGGTGCTTACAAACAACTGTTAACAGAGTACGTATAAACGTACTATTGCCTACAAAATTTAATATTCCATCCCTAAAAATTTTAACACTATTTCTCTACAAAATTAGAAACATCATTCACCTTAGATTAGCAAAACCCCTGAGAACTTAGTTATAATCTCAAATAGGTTGAATCAAATTACAGAAGCCAGTCTCAATACTTTGATGTAAATCCTTTTTCTAGGTTTGATCTTCATGCGATGTACTTGGGTGTTTCACTCCCAAACGCGGCATCCGTTCCGCTCCGTCACATCAGCTACTTTGAAACTATAACTCCCTTTATACCATCGAAATTGCAAATTCAAATTTTGAACTCGTAAATTGTTATGGTTACAATTTCCGGGTGACTAAAGGGTAGGACGAAAAATAAAACTTTAGGCAAACCCTGTCAGTTATTCCCCAAACCTACTGATGTTGTATTGCTTTCGTGACACACAGGGATCTGTTTGACATCTTGCGAAAATGTGGTTTAACCATTATTAAAGAACAAATGTTTTACCAGAAATTCCCAATGCAAATTACCTGATAATTGCGAAAATAAAGTTAAACAAACAACGGGAAACAAAGAAACATTTCTGCACAAACGACTCGATTTCGCAACAAAAGCCAAAATCAAAAATATTATACCTCATCCTGGTATTGCAACCCATAATCGTCTTTAGCCCCGTCAGTTACCTCCAAAACAAAAACAAAAACCATGAACGGCCACACAGTAAAAGCAAAACCATATTCTTTGTGTATTTATTTTTTTGACAATATTGAAGATAAAATCACCAATAGTTTTTCCTCAAGTCACTGTTAATTTCTATGAGTCGCTAAGTATTAAATAAAAATGAATTTGCAACAACATAAAAGTATAAAACCATAAAAGATTACCTTACCAAATATAAGGAAGTCTGCTTTGTATCTTGTGCACATAGTGTCATGAATTTCTTCAACTGATCCTGGTTCTTGCGAAAGGAAAACCTAGAATGTGAGCAAAAAATTAATTAGAATTAAAAAACGAAACAACCAAAGTAAAAAGTGAATCTGGATATGCTTTATGACGGACAAACCTTGATCCATGTACTTTTGGTATAACATATCCAATTCTTACTTTTGTAATTCGAAATATCTGAACTCATAACGAAATTCAAAGATGTAATTAGGGATGATAAACTTACACAATTAATTTTTCTACCTCTCCGATCCGTCTCTTGAGTATTGTTCAAGAAATTTGTGGATTTGGATTTGGGTTATTGTTAACGGATGAAGATTCGGGAAGAAGAACTGAAGAATTGTGTGAGTTGTTGAATCTGGTTTTCGATAAGCACAACTAACCTTGGCAGATCTAGAAGACGAATTCTATGGCGGTGGAGTTAATATTATTAAAAGGAATGCGCATTTTTTTATATGTTTAGTTGCAAGAAATACTTTTTTAATCCGAAGCATGTATATCCGTTAATATTTAATTATAGAAATTAATTTTATATCCGGCACGGAACTCGAGTCCATGCCCCATAGTATTTATGATATATATAGGGAATATGCCTTCATATATTTGCTTTTGAGAAAAACATTGACAATAAAGCCACAAAAACTGTAACATGCTGTCTACAAATAAAATTTTCTTTTAATCGAGCCTCGTTACAATGTTTCTCTATGTCTTTACATGGGCGCTATTTAAAAAAACTGTAAACTATTTACAATTCCAATCATATCGATTTCACACATACGTATGTGCCTACACACAAACGTATGTGCATTACATGTATACACATAGATACTCGATGTATGTGTATGATATGCACGTTTGTATATACCCGCATATATTTATACACACACACAAGTTCCCATCAAAAGTCCTCGAAACAGCAGCAGCTATACTTTGTATAGTCTCGTAAAAAAAGCCTTATAGCATACAGGCTATATTAGGTCCTAACTCATGTACACGAAAAGAAAAAACTCAAACTGATAACAAATGTAACAGATCTAGAACATCCAGTTACCTCCTTTTTTTTCCTTTTTTTTTTTTCAATTTTGGGGTATGCAGAAGACACAAGATAATCACTACAACAGAGCTAGTATATAACAGATGCTAAACCAATTACGCTAACCCCGGAAATTTCTTGACTCATGAATTGTTAGTGCTTTACTTCTTTCTCCACAAAGACCTACTCTGGAGCATAAAGCGTCCAGAGTGAAGTGTACTGCAAAAAAAAGGCCCTGTTACACTCACTGATAACAAAGACCAACTATGGTGCATAAAGCGTCCAGGCTGGAGGCTATGCAAGGAGGTGGTATCCATGACTCAAACCCATGATCACCTTCTGGTCACTAAAAATGAGTAGAGGTGGAAAGCCCATTACTTATTTGTGGACCATCAAACGAGTGAAATCAAAACATTTACGGATAAATGTAAAATTAGTCAAACGGGTAAAAAAAAAAAAGCATGTTAAATGGCTTGGAAGTCGTCCATAACGCTTTTTTATGCCTACAACATCCTAAATAACTTTTTAGTCAAAGATCTAGATTTGTATTGAATTGATCCGCAAACATGTGTTTAATCTGATATATGAAAATATTATTATCTATATTTATCGAGTTAAATATGATTACAGAAACAATATTGTGACCGTAGTCAAAGATTTCGATTTGTATTGTGACAATATTATTTCTGTAATCATATTTAACTAAACACATGTTTGCAGATCAATCCAACCAGACCCAGCCCGTGCTATAAAATGACCCGCTTCACCATGAACCCATCTCAACTTATTACCCAACCCGCATATCTCATCAACTTTAGAACTGGCATTAGCAGTTCCTCCAAGGCTTGCCATTGTATCCTACCACGTATTGCAAGAACTTTTGTTACTCACCAACATCAAGCATGTCTCATTGGTCAATGGCAGTAAATCGCTTGGTCGATCAGCAGAGGAATTTGTTTGATTTCGGTTCCAAGCTCCTGTTCAATCCTATACCTGTATCATCACAAAAACACATTAGCATATGTGATTTTCACAGGCATACATTGCCATCACACGTTACATGAACATAACTATTTTCTTACAAGTTAAAGCAGTCTTCGTAAGTTATCAAATTCACAGCCAGCCCCAGATGTCCAAATCTTCCAGAACGACCCACCTACAATCAGAAGGTAAACATATTTCATTCAATGAACATTCAAACACTGATGACTATCTTGTAGAATAAAAGTTCAACTCACCCTGTGCAGATATGTTTCAGCGTTCCTGGGAAAATCAAAAGTAATCACGACATTCACTGCTTGAATATCTATACCTCTGGTAAATAAATCTGGGTCAAGGCAAAACAAATTATACATTAGTTAATAAGGTATATCAGTTTATATAATGCCTTATTCATAAAACAAAAGCATCAGAAGTATACCAGTACAGACAAGGTTCCTTGGAGAAGAGTGTATTGAGGAGTGGACCTTTTGTCTTTCTTCTACAAAGGCATAAAACTGTGTGATACCTTTTAGAGTAAGCTCATCCATTAAATTAACAACATAAGGCTTCTTCGTCTTTGAAATCTTTGACAGTAACTGGAAACGTGGCTGAAAACATCAAAATTTGTCGCTGTTCAACTGAAGGTTGAAACTCCGGGGACAACCGTTTATCAGCCTGCGTTAAGCAAAAAACCATATTATCATAGATATTGCGCAGTTTATGAATCCTGATCTTAATACTTATAACATTTTCACTATGGAATATACAACTTTGCTTACCTCATCCATGACTAGCATTGCACAATCGTTCAATTTGCATATTTCCTTCTTGGTAAGATCAAGAATTCTTCCAGGAGTACCAACCAGCAAATGTACAGGTTGATATAAGCGCATTATATCATCTTTCAAACTTGTTCCTCCGGTAGTGACCATAACTTGAATCTTTAAATGTTTTCCAAGTTCCTTGCAGACTTGTGATGTTTGTAAAGCCAATTCTCTTGTTGGAACTAATATGACAACTGTATTCAATGAATTAAGACACAAATTAGCTATCTAAACTACTTTATAATGCATTTAGGACTTGTCTAAACTACTTTATAATGCATTTAGGACTTGCTATAAGAGGAAGTCTTAAAATTTGTAAGACCAAAAACATTTCCTTTAAAAGAAATAACATCCATTTAGTCAATATCAATATGTGAAATAACAAATGGTCAATACGTTAGAAGCCTTGTGATTAACAAATGGTCAATACGTTAACAAATGGTCTTTCAAAACCCTTTTCATAGATTCCCATAAGTGGCTCCCTTTTTAGAAAATAGTTCTCAAATTCATTTCCTTTCGTGGCAGTGACATCTTGTAAAAGAACAGCGGAATAACTATCTCATTAAAAAGTTCAATGCAGATGCAGATTTCCAGCAATCTGATATCCACTATAATCATTATATCTTTTGCTCTTTGGGGCATCATATTTGCCTTATATTCATTAAATTCAGATAAAAAATTACTATAAATTTCAGGGGTAAAAAAGAGTGTCTTAAAATATGCACATTGGTACACATGTACCTCAGTTCTGTAACGGGTGTCTGCAGCAGGTATGTTCAGTTGTGCCTTCCAATCTTGAGAGCTACAAAAAGATGCAAAAGCACAATGGCCTACAAAATGCATACAGATTAGACAGTATCAAACATTATTCAAAGAAAGCCTAAAGATGGAGGGAATAGACCAACTATATGGGGAAAGATTCAAAAGAAAAAGAAGAATCTAGCATAATTGGAGGATGCAAACAATCAATCTAAATACCAAGTGGGTGTTCAGAAAAAGCAAGTACAACTGGTAATCTGGTATCATGTAGGTCGCATTTAGAAAATCCTATATGATTCATTTAGGAAGTTTTTTCCTGCCCAACAAAAGGATGCCCATAAAAGGATGCAAATCCACATGTAAAATGGCTCATTGTTAAATAACATTGGGTGGGTGGGGGTCGTTGCTAGCATTTGTTTAAAGAAAACATAAGATTTGGCGATTTGCTAATAGGCAGCCGTATATATAAGTTATATTATATCCGATATGGTATAAGAGAGAGATAGAAAACAGACTGCATGAATTAAAGGATTGAACCATGTCAGCTTTGAGGTACATACTCCACTTGCAGACATAGCCTGATAGAAAACAATGGCATCAAAATCCGATAGTCAGTCACATCATCTACCAAGTAGCTCAAAAGTAACACACAACAGCCTATATAATATATAACAATTTCCCGTTAGTCAAAAAAGCATGTATCTATAATTATATGATCCACTTAAACTAGGT
>JARVZY010008110.1:0-20260 GCA_030686995.1 Artemisia argyi | reverse complement strand
GGGTCAAATTAAACTGGGTCAACCCGCCAGGTTTGAAGCGTCCCGGGTCAACCCGGTTTGTGTTTTAATTGGTTGTATTTAATTTGGTAGATATGTTTTTAATTGATTGTACAATGTGAATAAATCATTGTACTTTTTTAAGTAATGGATAATGTTTTGAAACCCGGTGCGACCCGGTTGGTTCAACCGGTTGAACCGTTCCAGTCGAAAAATGGGTTGAGTTAAACCGGGTCAACTTGCTAGGTTGAGTCGAAAATGGGTCAAATTAAACTGGGTCAACCCGCTGGGTTTGAAGCGTCCCGGGTCAACCCGATTTGTGTTTGATTGGTTGTATTTAATTTGGTAGATATGCTTTAATTTGGTTGTACAATGTGAATTAATAATTGTACTCGTAAGTATTGGGGTGTTTTAATAAGAGTTTTAATTATATTTCACTTTCTCTCTTATTTTACTATTGTTGAAAACTCAACATTTTACTTTTAACTATTTTTCCATTATATATAGTATAGATATGCTATTAAAAACATTTATACAAATATTATTTAACATTACCTTTTTACCCTTACTTATTCATTCAACAAACATAACTTTAAAGGGTTGTAGCAATCGAGATTGCAACTAAATACGTAGCAGACAAATCGAGATTGCAACTAAACATGAGACAATGCAAAAGTTCTTTATAAATCCAACTTTTATTATAGAACTTATCAATCAATTTTAACCACTCATTTTTTTTTTATCAAAATAAAAAAAATAAACTTTCACCCTTTTATTAAAACTTAAATATCTCACAAACCGTAAATCGTCAAGCTACAAAAAAATACCATCACGGCGAAAATTAAATTATCTTTTTATAGACATGCATTGTTATATACTTTCGATGATTTTTTTTTTAATAATTTTTTTTTTTCAAATTTTCCGTCCAGAAAAATCATATATGATTCGTTAAAATCAAATCATCTATGATTCTTAGGAATCATATATGATTTTTAAAAATCATATATGATTCGTAAGAATCGTATATGATTTGATTTTAACGAATCATATATGATTTTTACAAATCATATATGATTTTTCTGGACGGATTTTTTTTTTTTTTTAAATTCGAAAATATATAACAATGCATATCTATAGAAAGATGATTTAATTCTCGTAGCGATGGTATTTTTTTGTAGCTTGATGATTTACCGTTTGCAAGATATCTTGTTTTTTTTAAAAAAAGTGAAAAATAAAAATGGATGGCTATGATTGGTTGATTGGTTATATATCAAATATGACATCTATATTTATCTCATCTCTAGCAGACAATCTTTAAAAATTACTGTATACAAATTGTTTATTTGTGATGGTGGCTCCTATATATGTGATATAATAGAAATTGTTTATTCATTAAACAAACATAACTAGAATGTTTAAAAATAACTAGGGTATTTCTAAAATGTGAGGCAAATGATACTTAGCATTTAATTTCATTTAGTTTCCATGTTTAACTAGTCTTCACATTAAATGTCATATTCATATAATCGTGATTCCACATATGCCCTTTCTCTAATTATCAATATTTTTCAAATCTTTTTGTTTAATGCAAAAATAGTGCAATAGTCAATTTGGTGCCAAATTTTAGCCAACATTTCCTGGTAGTATTTCGCATCAAATAATTAAACTAGTGGCTAAATTATAGATGTAAGAGATTTTTATGTTTAAACAATATTATCGTGTAGACCTTCAATACTGACCCATCTAATCAAATTCAATATTTTAGTGATTCTTAGTTTGCATTGTAGGCAATCCATAAACATGATACATAACTAAACAAACATAATGAAAAACTAGTACCTTTACTTCAGTCTCCAACAATTAAACAAACATAATGAAAAAATAGTACCTTTATTTCAAACTCTAACAAATAAACAAACTCAATATTTCAAAGCAAACATGGGATTTAAATCTTGATGTTCTAACATGATTTTCTTTTTCTTACTAGCAAGGATAGTTGCCGCATCATTAATGGCATATTTTTCCTTGTTGGGACATCTGCTAGCGTTATGACCAAACTCTTTACAAATGCTACAACGGTTACGTCTTTTTGCCGTTTCCATTCCACCTTTAACTTGTTTGTTTTTGGGACGTCCTTTTGGTCTTGACTTAGGAGGACATTCAACCACATTTATCACATTGGTCACAAGCTCATCATTATTCATGGATGTAGAATTTATGGACGATTTGTTGTGTGTTGGAGAAACCACTTCGCGAGTCCATCGGGAAGGCCAATAAGTTATAGGAATGTTAAAACAATCCTCATGAATAAGAACACATAACATATGGCGACATAATATACCAACAAACTCATAATTCTTGCAACTACACTTACCAACATTACCATCCCAAAAGACCTCATGCTTGTTACCCCATGTCTCTTGATGATGCTTGACAATGAAACTTGTATATGTTTGCTTAAGAACCATATATTGGATTGCTCTTCCAAACTCTAGTTGAAACTTTTTAAATGCATATGGAGTCAACAAACGATGAGCTTGTTCTTCTAATGGTGACTCCGACCTCAAATATGAACCTCGGTATTCTCCTAGCATAGTATCATGTATTTGTGTTTGTTCGACATCTTCTATCGCAAGATCAACCTAAAAAAATAAATTGATTTAAAAATGTAAATACTATTAGTAATAATAAATTTTATATGAAGTAAATAAAACATATATTTAAACTAAAAACTTACTTGTCTAATAAATTGTGTTAGACATGTCTTTGAACATAAAAATCTTTTTATGAACACATTTATACTTTCGGATCTTCCGGTTGTTGTCATGCCACCAAAAAAGAATCCACGAAGATAAGCCGGCACCCAAAAACTTTTAATCTGATACAAACCAATCATGTGCTTATTTTCTTTCATATTATACTTTGCGATACAGCTGGCCATTGTTGCTCAAATTCTTCAATAGTGTCCAATTTGTATAAACTATAAAATTCTGAGCACCAACTTGAGTAATCACTTCTCAAGATTGAATTGAACCAACCACTAAATTTAGAAGTGATGTGCCATATGCAAAATGCATGTTTTGTAGAAGACATCTCTTTTGCAATTGCTTCTGTAAGCCATGGATCTTGATCTGTTAATATTGTCTTTGGTGGATGCGTCATTAGCGTAACAAAAGTCTACATTATTATAAACAAATATTAGATATGCACGCTATCAAAGTTTTGCATCTAATTGATACAGAATTTAAAATACCTTTAGGAGCCATTTAAAAGTATTTGTCGTTTCATTGCGTAAAAGTGCACATCCGAATAATATAGTCCTCCCATGATTGTCAACACCAACAAATATACCAAATGGCATGTCATAAGAATTCACTTTGTATGTTGTATCGAATGACACAACGTCCCCGTATTTTTGGTACCAATCTAAACATTGAGCCAGAGACCAACAAATATGCTCTAACTTGTTTTCCTCGTCAAGTTTACACGCGTATTGAAAATTAGGATTTTCATACTTACTTTGCACGCAATACTCCAATAGCTCTTTTGCATCATTTTGCGAGTGCATTTCACGTAGTTTACTTAAAAAATTATGAACATCCTTACTTTGAAAATGAAGTTGTCCATGTGGTATATCTTTTTCAACTTCCATGACACGCATAATTTGTTTTACAGATAAACCACATTCTTTTAGCATGACTATACGTTTCTCATCTTCCTTTGTAATATTACGATATGATGGAAGAAAACGTACCTCTTGTGCGGATAACAATTCATGATTATGCTCTAAGGAAAAAGTAGCAACATGCCATTCTTCGGAAAAAAATTCATTCGTTCTTCTCAATGCTATTCGCATATGGGCCTTGCAACCACATCTCGAAGAACCTCGATTCCTTTGTTCTTGAGAGTGATCTACTTTTTTAGGGTCCGGCTTTCCTTGGCGATGACAAAAGAAATCTCGCCTATTGATTTCCCCATCTTTGTCATTTGTAAACCTCCCTTTTCGAATTGAAAATCCATTGTGTTTTGCAAATTTTTGATAAAAGGCATAAGCTTCTTCTTCACTAAAAAACATTGACCAATAAAAGTTGTGTCAACATTTTCTTGTGAAACGTTATCATGAACTATTGCTTGTTCTTCAACAGTTTCAATATTATCATTGAAATACGTTTCCTTCAAATCAAATTGAACTTTTCCTTGCATTTCTGTCATATAAAAACAGTAACTAATGGTGCATACTTTTTATACAAAATAATAAAGTAGGATGAATAATCAATTTTATACATAGAAAATTTGTGGGAAATGTTGGAGGGAAAAGAATTTGATTATAATAAAAATTGGAATGACGAGGGAAGAACTAGTGTTCTGGCTAAAATTTGGCACCAAATTGACTATTGCACTATTTTTGCATTAAACAAAAAGATTTGAAAAATATGGATAATTATAAAAGGGCATATGTGGAATCACGATTATATGAATATGACATTCAATGTGAAGACTAATTAAACATGGAAACTAATTGAAATTAAATGCTAAGTATCATGTGCCTTGAGGGCACATTTTAGAATGCTAAGTATCATGTGCCTTGAGGGCACATTTTAGAAATACGCTAACTATAAAGGGTTTAAATCAATAATTTTTAAGCAATTATGTAAGTAAACGAGGTGATGCACCCGCGCGTTGCTGCGGGATGTTTTGGCAAAAGAAGGTTTAAAAGTGTCGGAAAAATAAGATTGGCAGTATGTAAAACAATGGTATATAATAATAAAAGGCTTAACTGCATTACCCAGATTAGTTTGTTTTGCATTGAGTCATGCAATGGCATACAAAAGATGAGGCTTACAGGTTTTATACTTAAGGTGGTTGTGCAGTGCAAGTGCGATACAAAATATGCTAGCTAAACACACCACAGGTTTAGTTGAAGTGTTATACAAAAGATTGGTGATGTTTTGGCACATATTTACATTGGCAAAGCTATTTTAACTAAATGCAAAACAAACTATGAATTATTTGAGTTGATTGTACAAATATAGCTAGCTAAACACACCAGCATTGGAGTTGATTGTAAGATATTTAATTGAATAAAAGGCATGCGTTATTTTAACTAAATTTGTAATTGTTATTTTACTATTGCTATGAGGAGCATGTGAGTTGGTTCTAAGCTAGTTTGTTAAGAAAAATTAACTTTTATATTAAGTAAATGTTTAACAGTCACCTTTGTGTTTCTTTGGGTCTGTTGGGTCGTTTTGAAACAACGCTCTCTTGACTGGTTTGGTGCTAGCCTCTGTATCCATCTTTTGTGGCGGATCTTGCTGGCTGTTACAGTGGTTGGTGTTGGTGGTGTTCCTGAATTTCATAAAGAAAGAGTTAATACATGTACTTGCATGGTTACGTTTTAAATAAGAGGAACTATTTAGTCAGGGTTGGTGGTACCTTCTTGCTACTGTGCTGTTGCACGTGCGTCTGCTTTTAGCTCTGCAACTATCAACTCTTCGTCGGTTATGAGGCATGCATCTTGGTAGCTTGCAATTGGAAGAGGTGTTGTTGATGTTCCTGCTTTTTATAAATACTTTATGAGATTTCCAATTGTAAATGGTATACTTAGTTAATAAAAAGTGCTGAGTAAAAGTGTTTTACCTGAGCTGGATTCTAGCAAGGTGGCTGATGCTGGATGAAATTTCTTCTTGTCAAAAACTTGATCTAGAATAAAGTTCGTTGTCTCGCCTGATTGGCTAAAATGTATTTGGAAAACGTTTTTTTTGCCCTTCCACTGCAAAGACCTCGGCTGGTATTTCCTGTGGGTCTTCGGCTTTGTGCATTGCAATCAGTTGCGAACATAGATAGACCACCACATCATCTACTCCAGGTGTAAAGAAAGTGATAGGTACTGTTGCGGATGGATCGGTGATGAAACCTTTGAAATTATATTTGCATATGATTAAGAAAAGTGAAAGGCTTAGTATTTATTTATTTTTTCTGTTATTTTGTGCGAAGTTGCAGAAAGTTAGATTAGAACCTAATTCACCTATAAAATGGTTTGTCTTGCTTTCCAAGATCAAAACAGCGGTAAACCCCGTCTTGTTCTCTCACTTTTTTCATGCATTCATTGCAGGATATGTAGAACCAATCTCTTTTGATATTGATGCCAGTTATTGTTGCTTCTGTAGTGAATTTCACTCCCTGCAAATATTGGTTGAAATAGTTAGTGAGTGACAAAAATGCCTCAACTAATGCTACTTTACATTGTATGATATTTACCCTGTATGTTTCTGGATCTTGGTTGAGGAGTGTTTTTAGAGGGAATCTATTTCGGAACCTCTCTTTTTCAATATCTTCATACGCAGTTTTGCAAATGCGCAGTGCCAGAGCTGTTTGGTATTTCTGTTTGCAACTGTGCCATTTTCAAGAGTTAGAAGAAACTTACCTTAGGAAGGTGCAATGTAAATATGGATTGAGTTTGATTTTTGGATGAGAAAAGTCTTACAGTGCTCTTGCGCGCTCAACTTCTGGTATGTTTGGGTTTAGGTAACATTATGTTGCTGATGTTGCTGTTAACTGGTAGTTATCTACAATGACAGTATTTAAAAGTGGATTAATAGCTATTGTTTATATAATTTTTTTGTTATACTAATGATAAGGTACCTCTAAATTTTGCAACACGGCAAGAGCTGACAGCAACTACAACAGGCTGTTCTGTTGTTTCAATCTTGCTCTCTTCAAATTTGCTTGCCATCTGATCCCACATTGTAAATTCGACCATGTGACCGCTGTCAATATGATTGAGGTATTAGAAGATTGTAAAACTTTATTACAGTCATTTTTTTAATAAAAGGCTATTATTGCAAGGTTACATACCTCAAACTTTCAATGTCAATCTTTCTATAGATAGTCTGATCTTGGTCGGCTTTCTCAACGCGCTTTGTTTCTCCGACTGATCTTAGATAACCGATGAAGTCTGCAAGAAAATAACTATCAGTATTTGTATGTTTTGTTGGATTTACAATATGTGAAATTGAAAGCTTGACCTGATAGAATTGGGTATTGCATTTTTCCCATTTCATCTACTCTTGGGACTCTGTATTGAAGGTCGTTGTAAGAGACGAAGCTAAAGTAGTGGCATGGGATGTGTGGTGCTGTTATAAGGTGGAACTTGGTGATTTTTCCAAATCTAAGGCTTGTCTTGTTGTCAATTGTCTGTTGGTAAGAGCTGGTGGGCTCGCACATGAAATCTGAAATTCTGTAAACGGACCCAAGTTTAATTTTTGGGTCAAAGAAATCCATTTCTTTGACATTCATGTTGGCTTGTATGGCATTGCCCTGTGGATGTGCATATGGTGTTATACAAACGTAATTGCAAAATTTGTTTTGTTTATAGCACATGAGTTTTTGCATACCTCTCGGTCTATTAACATACAGCAAAACGCAGTTTCAGTTTTCTTGGGAGAGAATCCACTTTCGTTTTTTTCCCATATCTTACTGAAACCCATTTCCTGTACACTCTTACTTCAATAATTTTGTTGTAAGAGGTTGGCCGCAATTCAGCAATTGGTGTAATCTCTGGCGCATTGCTAGCCTCAATTACTGTAGCTTCAGATAGATATTTGACCTCAGCAAGTGCAGTGCTGGAACTTTCAACAATTCTGTTTTCAGATTCTTCTGGTACTGCAGTGTTTGGACGATTCTCCATTTCACTGCCAATCCATAATAAATAAGAGCATGTTATAAAGAAAAATGAGGTATGCAAAACTACGTATACAGAAACCACTTAGCAATAATAGTATGGCAGATGTGAAATACCATTAGTGTTTAGAAAATGTATCATAGTTTCAGGAAACTAAAAGGCGGCGACATGTACCTGTTATAGCAAAAAGTTGTTCCAAAAAAAAGCCAAACATTAAAATGTCACTGAAGCAAGGTAAACTAAACTGAAGACTAAATAAAAGGAAAAAAAAAGTGAAAAAGCAAAAAGGAATGCCTAAGGTGTCAGATATTAAAGGATGCAAAGTTGCTGCGAAAAAGTATTCGCATTGGCTATTTTTGCTAAGAAGTCTTTGTAAACTATATTTTTTGTCTCATTTGGTTTCCGATTTTTTTGTTGGTTAATCAGAACTTTTAGACCGTGAGGAGATGTAGCCCTAGAAAGAGCTACATACAATTGGCCATGGCCAAAAACTGGTTCGTGGAGATAAACACCGATTTTGTTGAGAGACTGCCCTTGGCTTTTGCTGATGGTCATGGCATAACAAAGTTTTATTGGGAATCGGTGGCGCTTGAAAAGGAAGGGAAGATTTGGATCTCTATGGATTAAAGGTATTCTGTGTATGAAAACTTTTTCACCAACTCTTGTTCCTGTGATGATCTGCACTTCTATAAGTCTGGACATTAGGTGTGTTACAATCATGCACGTTCCATTGCATAAACCGCCTGCTAGGCTGACATTTCTTAGAAGCATAACAGGTGCGCCAACTTTGAGTTCAAGCTGATGTGGTGGGAAGCCCGGGAGATTAAACGTGTTTAAATAGTCAGGTGGATACAACATTTCTGTTTCGGCATTGCTACCAGCAACTGGTATAGCTACATCATGGCTTGCGTAGGTGGTAATTTCTCCTTCGATCGTCGAGAGAACGTGTGAATTAATAATGTCTGCAGTTCCATTTTTTGGACACACTATTGCTTTTTGTTGAAGAGTGGCTGCGAAAGGCGTTTGGAGTGTGCTTGCATCATAGATAAAATCTATGAGTTTTGAGAGACCCTCTTCGTCATCTTGTATGCAATACCTATCTGGAATTTCAACCCATGTTGCATTTCTAGGGTCTTCTTCATCAGGTTCACCGATCTTCCCATCACCAATATCAATAAGCCATGAGGCAAAGGACCGTGCCAAGCTTTGTTCTTCTAAGTCTAGATGTGATCGAAATAGCCTCATGTTTTCTTTTAGTGTCATTAACTTAAACTGTGACCACAGGTGTGACCTTGCGATGGACGCTGCTATTATCTCCACTTTCGGCGCACCTTTTTTGACCGGTAGTGTTTGTCTAAAATCCCCTCCTAAAACAATAGTGATTGAGGTTGTTCTACGGTCCTACAATATGGGACAACATAAGTGTTGTCTAGCTTCATACGGTGTTCGACAACATTAGTTGCAAAAATGTTGGTCTGTCGTCTTCGATAATGCACACGACCCTTGTCATCAAAAAAGGTGTCATTATTGTATTTTTTGGGAAAATTTTTGGTACATACCTCACCATCCATACATGGTGCATTCATGTTGGCTTTTCCACACGGCTCGTGCATCATCATCTTAGAAACAATTTTGTAGGCACGTGGATCAGCAACTGGATCGGGCAACTCCGCAGAAATATAGCGGTCAACATCTTCGGCATTCTGTATTTTGCTTGCTGAGGATACCCACAGAAGTGTGTGCAAATGCGGTAAGCCACGCTTTTGGAACTCAACCGTGTATAAAACTGTAGACCAAAGAATATAGATACAGAAGTTTAGAACAATATGGTGGCACACTACATGGGTAAGTTGAGGAATTTTTAAAAGTATAGCTAACGCAAAATTGGGAAGAAATGTTTGCAACAAATGATAGGCATACCTCCTTTGACATATCCAAATGGCCTTTTTTTTAAGAAACTTGATGAAAGCTTTGATCTTTTGCTCGAAAACTCTGCATATGACATCTGCTTTGTCTGATGCATTCAAATGTGGAAACTCTTGCATGTATCGCTGTATTTCTGGCCAATTGACATTACATGTGAACGTTATGAAAAACTATGGGTTACCAAGCACCCGACAAATTGCCAGTGCATCCAAATAGTGGCTATACATATATCGCGGACCTCCATTAAACGAAGAAGGCAAAATAATCCTTGAGCCGGCTTTTGAACCATCACGGTCGCCTCTTGAAACCGCATCATACAGGCCACACAAATAATCTCCACGAATATCATTCTGATGTGTTCTATAAAAATCCATCCTATTTAGCTCTATGCAACAATAAACACCAACGACATATTGCTGGAAAAGGCGGCCTGTTCTGAACAGCAAATTATAACGATCATGTCTCGAGTGCAACTGGTATGTGTAAAACGCGTTCATTGAAACCCGACGTTTCCTTTTGTGGGGGTCTGCCGATCTTAGCATCAGCTCTGTATGAAACCCTGTTTGGCCATAAATAAAACTTAACAGAAACTGCAATGACATGTATGATTGATGAAGTTTGTTGATCCTTTTTGGCAACCCATCCGTGTATTCAATTATAACATCATAGTCTGACTCGGTTGTTGGGCCACTATCGAAAACTATAGCTCCTAGAGCCTGAGATGCAGGCAACTCACACCGGCGCGCACCTTCACCATTGTAAAGCCTGACCTTAAATTCTGGGATATCAGCTTCTGCACACTTATCTCGCGCTGTTCTGAAGACCTGGACCAATTCATTATGAGCATCTAAAAAGTGTATAAGCCCTTGGACGATTTCCGGATCTAATGCAGCTCTTACGGCACCCTTAAAGTGGTTCATTCTGTTCTGCACTTCATTTTGTGTATCGTAGATATATAATTGCAGAAAGCATGGCTTATCATCACCGGTGGGACATAATGAGCCAATCCAATGATATATTTTCCCGGAAACTTTAAACACATATGGCCCTCTTCCTTGGTTAACAGTGGTATCAATAGTGGCCCCAAACGAAGTCATAGCAAACATTTGATTATAGGCCCGTATATTGTGCATAAAATTTGCGTCTGTAAGGAGCTGCTTGAAATACTCCGGCGGATCTCATTCTGGGTCCATCAAGATTTGACCACCTCCACAGCACAAATGATAGTCAGGCTGACCGTTGGAAGATCGGTGGCCTTTCAATCGTTCGCCAAGCCAAAATGCGGCTTTGCAATAACGGCACTGCTGATCACAATCTCCTAGATCATCATACAGAGGTGATTCATCTGCATTTATCAGAAATGAAAGGTTATTTAAATGGTGACAAAGGGTGGCTGTATATAAAGGGCATGACATTAAAAAAAGGGATAATGAGGTTTACCGTCAGTTGTATGAGCACCACGGGTTTGGCCCCCACGCTGCACACGACGCCTTGCATTGGATGGAGTTGCCCAATTCGGTAGCTTCCTTTTTGCGGCATTTCCTTGTAAGCAATTGCTGGTACCAATTGTTTCTACAACGAAGCAGAGGTAACATAATCAGCTATGTAAAATAAATTATTGACCTACACTGACATGACGGAGCAAAAAAATGCTAGAGCTTACGTTCAGCTGTGCAAGCAGGTGGTTGGTGAGAGCGATCACAACCGAGACCCCTACATTGCAACGAACTGGTGGAACGATGCTACAAATGAGGTGTGGAAAAATGGCTGGTCATATGAGTCGAAGCTGCCCAACTTGGTAGCCTCCTCTTTTTCACATTTGTTAGAAAAGAGGTGGAAGCAACATGTATTTCTGTAACCAACAAAAAGCAGGCACACCAACCAAACAATGTATACATAATTAAGCACGGGAAAGCATAACTCATCTAAAGCATTATGCACTGGGAAAAAAGGCACTGCAATTTACCTTGATTTGTATGAAAATCTGGCTGCTGAGCATGCTGAGTAATGACATTGGCTGATTCACGGCACAAACGATTAAGCAGTGAACGCTGCCTGACACACCGTGCGCTAACTTCAGCTGACACCTTTCTTTTTTTATGTTGTTGTCTCAAACATGCCTTGCTATTTACATCAGCTGATTCATGAGCATGACAGGTACCCGCACCCACTGCAAAAAGGGCATTTTTTTTGTTTGAATAGGAGTTAGGACATGGCGCATGCGACAGTGTTATTGGCATAGTAGAATACAACATTTAAAAAAACAGAATGCACTGCACTCTGGCTATCTTGAAGGATATTATCAGGCAAATTTTTTTTTACCTGTAGCGACACCATTATGCGAAGTGCCCTCGATATCGGTAGCAGCAACACAGGTAGCAGGTATGGCTGGTGTATCCAACCAACAACTGGAAATCTGTGTTTTATTTTTTTCTGAAGCGGCAGGCGCACCTGAAAAAAATAAAAAGGCAGCTATAAGTATACGTCATTTACACGTTTTCTCAGAAAAGCAAGAGTGATTGGACAAACACTCACCTGAGCTAGGTGCCAAATTAGCCTCTTTCATGCGGCTAACTGTAATAGCCCGTTTCAGCCGATGAGAGCCGAAGGCAGCAAGCAATGATGCAGATGAATTGCTCATGGCAAAATGACCGTTGGCGCCAAATTGAGGAACCGGAGCATCGCAATGCTGGTGCTGATGCTCAGCTGCACAAAGAATGTCTAAAAATAAGTATTATAACTTACAGGTGGCATAACCGAATGGAACAATAATGTATGAAAAACATAGGGCGAACTAACCTTGAGAAGAATGGCCAACAGAATTTTGCAACAAACATTTTTCAGACCCATGGATAGGCAAAGTGGCAGTTATTTTTTGGTTGCGAGTAAGTCGCTTAGTTGTGTTTCGAGTATGAGGTTTTGTTTTCGGTTTCATAATTAGATGGAGGAAAAGAAAGACCAATGAGACAGTAAATCAAATATAGGCAAGCAAGTATGACTAATATTTCAGAATCAGTTATGCTGATGGATAAATACATTTGAAAGAATAATTTACAAAAAAAGAGAGTGAAAAAGCAAGAGCAACAAAAAAAAAGAAAAAAAAAAAGAAAAGGAAAGTCAGAACAGTGCATAGGCCAAAAAATGCAGGGTAAAAAAAAAAGGAAAGAACCCAACACAAATCAAAGGCTTAAATGAGACAACTGTTTTAGACCAAACAATGCAAGGGGGCTCATTAAATTGGCACAACATAAACCTAAACATAGCACTTATGGAGGTCCAACAATGGTAGATACCAATAATCCTAAGAAGTTAATGCACACCTCATTAAAGCAACCTAGCCCTAAACCTAAGTATAAATAATCTTAAGAAGTCAATGCACACCTTATTAAATGAACCTAATCTTAAATCTAATTTTAAATAATAACAACCTAATGAAGGCAGAACTTAAATGAGCAACCCAAAAGAGACATAACCCTAAACCCTTGAGAAACAACAATAAATTTAACGAAACTTCAAAGCATATCAGCAATGCAAAAGCAACATAAGGCACGTAACAATAGCAATAAACAACACTTAAAATTGAAAAGGTGGGGAAAAACCCAAGTAAAACCAAACCTAGATTGCAACTTCTCCTTTGGGTTTTTTGATCAAGAAATTAGGTATGCACCTAACCTGAGATGATATAAAACTACAATCCCCCAAAAAACATGTGGCCATAACCCTTTGTACATATGTTTGTAACACATGGCGCAACAAAGACCACAAAAAGGCTTAAAAAACTTGCTACTGTAGCACCTCTCACAGTTTACTGTAGAAACCATTTAACAATTCAAGCCGGCGACGGGTTGACGGACCGGAGATGCACCAGCCGGATCCGAAGACTAAAGAGAGCCTGTGAGTTATGGCGGGCAGGGTGGGTCGGGGCAAAACGGAGCGAATGGTAAAATGGAAGGCACGGGCCGGGTGAAGGCACAAGAGGCTAACCCCAAAAGTTGGTGCATAAGATCCCAATGAATGTATATATGTTATAATAGGTGACGTTATGATTGTCACTGTGTTTGTTGATTTACTACAAGTGTTAAACACATAGAGTGAAATTAATTACTGGAAGCAAACAAAAATATGATAAAAGTATATCTTGCGAGCTGTTAAAAGATTTTGATAAATCATATTAAAAGTAGTTTCGCTAATTGCTGGACTCTTCATTTTTTATTCTCTTGTTGAAGATAAGGGCAAGAAGGTTATAACATGTCAAAAAATATTTGTATAAAAGTTTTCAATATTAATATTAAGGCTATATTTGGCGCAGAGCTTTTTGAGACGATGAGCGATGGGCAATGAACTTTTTTTATTTTTAGTGTTCGTTTGGTATAAGAGCGGTGAGCTTTGCTATTTTTTTTAGGAAAGCTCATTTTTTCAATGCTTATTTAAGAAGCTGTAAGCGGTAAGCGGTGAGCAGTGAGCTGTGGCTGCAGCTCACAGCTCACTGCTACCGCTCACAACTACTTTTGCCAAACATAGCTTTAATGTTTCTGTGCATTTTAATGAAAGTGCATTTTTGGATATTTGTGTGCATTTTAATGTTTCTTAAGGATATTAAAGTAATTATAAATTTAACAAGGATAATGATGTAATTTAACAATTTTGCAAGGATATAGACGTAATCTCCCTAATACATGAGCCTCAGTCCCAACCCCATTTGCCAAACATACCCTAAATCTTTTGAATGATTAAAAAAAAATTTACGAACATTTAGGCTATGTAACTTAAAAAACTAACTTAAAACATATGAAACTAACTAACACCGATTGAATTAACTTAAAAACCTCTTTATAAACTAAATTAGAGCTAAACTAATTTGATTAAAAGTCCAAAACTGATCTTTGACTAAGAACCAATGTTGTTCCAAACACCCCTTACAGACTAGACTTATTTGATTTTTTGCTATCACAAAGTGTTTAAACGCAATTTTTGTGAAACTAAAAGTTTAACTAAGTTAAAGAAACATTGAAAAGCAAATTCCAACCCATAATAAGCAGTGTACATTAAGTTACTAAGATAAATAGTTGTAAGCTAATTAAGGTAGTTTCTAAGCAATTTTTTGAACTAATGATTTTTAAAGTTACAACTATGCATAAAAAGCAACCAAAGACATGAATAAGCAGAAAATAACAAAGAATAAGCAATTAATAAGTACAAATAAGTAGTTAATAAGCCAATGAACAGTACTTTAAGCAAAGAAAATGGAAAAGTACACTTATAATTCCTTTTGCTCACAACAAGGGTAATTCAATGCCTACAAGCTCTAGCTTGTTAGAAACAAGCTAGTAAAATGATGAGGCGAAAAGTGTTACACTTTTAGGGGGTCATTTAAGCCCTAAGTCGTGATTATTTGATCAAATATTGCCTCAAATCGTTCTTTTTGTCACTTTAGGTACTTTGAAGAAGAAATCTAGAAAAGGAAGTATTTTGGACGTTTTTGGAGCGAAAAGTGAAGAAAACGACAAAGGTGACGGCGTCACGTGTTGGCAAATAGGTGGATATGAAGTTTACATGAGACGCGCCAGAAAGTTTTTTGGATTTACGCCTAGGCCGTCACATACAATTTATAAGGTGACGGCCAGTGAAGATTATAAGGTGACGGCGTCAGATCTGGATCTAGGCAATCCGAGGGAAGCATTGGCGGCGAGTTGACGGCGTCACATGTATAACGTGACGCCGTCAGATTGTATTCTCTATATATAGTTTTCTGATTTTCATTCATTAAGGAGAAAACATTTTGAGGAACTTCACCATAAACCCTAGGATGAATTTTAGCCTTTTTTGTAAGGGCTTCAAACCCTTCTTTCATGCATGATTAATGAAAGATAAGTCTTCCAATAATAATTCAATATGTCTATGTGTTGTTTGATTCTATCTTATGCTTGTCTTTACATTAACATGCTAGGCTAGGTTTATTTGTGTTTGCTTAGATGTAATAAAACCTAGCTATTGATTATTGGTTGATTGTTTGTTATTAATTGTTGTTGGATGAATGATTTTGATGTTAGGCTTAAGAAAACTGGCTAATCTCCAATTGGTAACATGCTTGAACGTCTTAAGAAACATAAATCGGATGTGTACTACGATTTTAATGGTTGTATTTAATGCATAAGTGACTACTAAGGAGGGCATGTTAGGAGCTAGTTGTCGGCTCGACATAGGAAGAGGTAGAAGTTTATAGAGTTGGGGAAGATCGTACATGGCCCACGAATGGTATTAAGGAATATAACCCGTCATCCACGCAATTGTAACAAACTAATCGATTAATGAAAGATAGTTAGGGAGTAGTGAAATCTAAGTAAACACGTCTCTCTCCATATAAGGTTTTTCTCACATTTATTTTCTTGTTATTTTATTTTTATTGCATTTGTAGTTATTTGGGTTAGTTGATTAGCAACTAATTCCGCCCACTCTTCTAATACCCGAGATTTTTACTTGTTTTCCATAATATATAAAAATACAAAAAGAATCATCCCTCACCTCTAGACCTAGTTTGATTAAGTTTCAATCATAACGAACACTATTCCCCAAGTAGAATGATCAATCCCCCGGTACTTGCCACTACATTATACTACATCGGTCAGGTACACTACCTGGTGGGGATTGCAAGCTTCTCGAGATCCCTCGAGAGGTTAAACCTTTTGCAAGGTTGCAAAACCACGCATCAAGTTTTTGGCGCCGCTGCCAGGGAATAGTTATTGCTTAGGTTGAAATTTCTTTTTATTAGGTCTACTTGCTAGATTCCTTTCTAGTAAGATTTTTATTTTATATTTATAGGTCTTCTTTAGTCTATCTTATTTCTTCGTTCCTTTGTTCATAACCATTACCATCCGACATCATGGAAGGTGGTAATATCTTTGACCCTACAAACCCACCACAACCAAACCCACCTCCTAGACCCCGCACTTTAGGAGAATACTACTGTCCTAGCCACCAAGGCTATCGAAACACCATTGAGCTCACCCAAGGAGCCAATGTGTCCCCCTTGCGATTCGACACCATCCGGTTGGTGCAAAGCGGATGTGCATTCCATGGACTTCGTTCCGAAGATCCTAATCAATATCTCAAGGATTTCCTCAAAATCGTAGATTCCATAGACCTTGATATTGAAACTCGAGAGACGACCCGACTGCGTCTCTTCCAATTCTCTCTACGTGACCAAGCTTGTAAATGGCTTGAGCTTTTACCCGCGGGATCCATCACATCTTGGGATGATCTCACCTCTCATTTCCTTGCTTAATTTTTCCCACCGGGGAGAACTACCAAGTTAAGGAATGACATCTTGATGTTCCAACAACATCAAGGTGAAACTCTTTACGAAGCATGGACTCGATTCAAGGACTTGATCCAAAAATTCCCCCATCGCGGCCTCGATTCTTGGTTCCAAATCCAGATCTTCTATGATGGTGTAAACCATCTAACCAAAAATGCCATAGATTACGCCGCTAAAGGGAGATTAAGCAGACTCAGCATTGATAAGTGCTGGGAGGTCATTGAGGACTTAGCACAATACGAAGAAGAAGAATGGTAGGATCCAATGTTCTTGGAGGAAGGGAGTTTAGATTACATGAATGCAACCCAAGAACAGTTATTTGAGAACATCGAAAAGCAGGTTAAGAAATTAATGAAGGTTGATATGCCTGTTGCTGATGCCGAAGTAAGTCCCGATAGGCATGTGAATGCAATCAGTAAACATACTTTTCCTGAATGCTCACGACAAGAGGAGTTCGAAGGGATAATGTTGACTTTTGTGAACAACCAAGAGAGGCAGATTCAACAATTAGAAACCCGCATGGAAAACACTAGGAATGTTTTCATGGACTTGGCTGATAAGTTTATATCAAGGATTAAGGAAAAGATTATGGAAGAAATTGTACCTAAAAAGATCGAAAAGATCTTTGAACTCCCGACCCCTAATGTGATAAGTGAAGAAGGGGGTAATGGAACACCTTCCCCCGGAAATTCACATTTAAACCCCCCTTATTCCTATGGACTCCCTCGTGAAAAAAGGAATTCTCAAATTCATATCATCTTCGTCGGAAGCTTGCAAGTCACGCTCCCTAACTTTCACGAAGTTAAAAAATGGTCCTTTGGCATTAAACTTGGCAAGCAAAAAATGCAACTCAAGCGCACTTTCATTCCAAAAACTTCGATGGAATAACCCCTCCCCTTGCCTATTACTTACCAAGATGGAGATTGGAACCTGAACGGGACAGTAACCAACCCTATCCAAAATCATACCACACCTCGTGACAGTAACAAAACATTTGACCCTGGTGGAATCTACTAACGAGAATGGCTATCATGGTTGATGACCCTGACAAGCTATTAACGAAAGTATAAGGGCTCATATGAAAATTGTCACAAAGTGTTGGAAATACGGGCATCTGACGGCGTCAAATTTTACACGTAACGCCGTCACTTCGATTGGTCAGAAATAATAGCCTCATATTTATCACTTTCACCACAAACCCCACAAACCATATCCACCCAACACTCGCCCACCGAATCTCCAAAGTCGATTTCATCATCATTCATCAACAATCTCCACGTGGTAAGTGATTTTCATTCGTCCTTTGTCGTTCAATTATCCATAAGACCCGTCAATTTTGTAAAACCCCATTTTTCGAAACCCTAGAATCGATTCGTATTTAGAACTTATAATGCCCTCTAATTAGTGTTATGTGACAATAATTAAGGCATTGGGTAGTTTGTAATCAATAGGGTTTATGACTAATTGAAGAGAAAATGGTTTTGATCCACGAATCATTGGTCCAACACCCATTGTTGCTGTAAAAAGCGGTGTTTGGATTGAGTATTTAAAGTTGAAAAATCAATTTTTCCCTCGTAATCGCGGATTCAAAAGTTTGATAAGCCTGACGGCATCAGCCTTTACGTCTGACGGCATCAGGAGGGTCTGACAGCTTAGCCTCGTTGAATCTCAATTCTAACCACTCCTGTTCCACCCCATTTTGTTCCAGGAAATGAGCAAGCGTCAGCGAGGAAGCTCTTCAAGACTTTCAAGGTCCCAACGTGAAAGCTACGGGGACACGGTCATAAGTTGGGGGGTCTTTGATGATGACGCCTCCACCTCCAAGTACACCCAATTGCTCCATCACCATGTTTGTGGAAAACTAGAAGGGGGTTGAATAGTTTACCGGTTTTTAAGTTAATTATCTTTTGAAACTTTACGTTTAATCAAAGATCTAAACTACAAGACTATATAATATGCAAGAGTAACGAAAGAAACAATCAAACCACAACACGATAGTTTATCGTGGTTCGGCTACAAGGACTCTTTTTCCTTGCCCTACTCCACGCCCCGAGTATCCAACTCGAGAGTTTCTTTCACTAGTCAACAGGCTCCTTTCACCGGTGGAGAAAACCTTACACGTCACTTACACAAGATTACTGACACAAAGCTATATGTCGAGTTCTTTTTTAAGGGTACAACCACTCCCGTCACACTATGTATTTTAAGGCCTAAAATACTAACCGATCACTACTGAATATACACAATCAAATGAAGTATAAACTACACGAAGTCTATACAATGCTAAGCTAACAAGTCTTGTAACGTTGTCTTGAATACTTGTAACTTTGATATGAACTTGTGAACTTCTTTGCTACAAGAGAACTTCACACAAATGAAATGTTAATGAGTTAGATAAATGATATGAGTATGTATGTGCAAATTATAATGAGAAGTGATGAAAGATTTCTTGCAAGTGGCTTCTTATTTATAGCCAAACAAACCAGACCACTGGCGGATCTTGCGGAACCAAAACAAGGGTTTCGCCCTTGTAACCCCAGGGTTCCGCCAGTGTCTGACAGTCAAAGCCTTCAAGAAATCTTTCCATATCTAGCAATGTCAAATCAAGCTTCTTCAAGTCAACACACAATAGATAGAGTAAGAGACCTTCTATAATGTGTAAGAAGTAATGTGTAAGAAGTCTTATGGAAAGTCAAACACTCAACCTTTCCATAAATGTACATGTTACATTTTCTATATTTAGAAATACGAAAGTGTTATGTTAAATATGAAATGTAAATGTAGCAAATAAAGTCTAGTTATGCAAGACTAAAAATAAAATCATGTTTTACTAAAAACTAAAGTTTACACTTTGTCGTTAACAAAACTTAGCAAAGATCGAAAAATATAAATAACGTTTTAGGCGATATTTGTATTAACAATCTTCCCCTTTTTGTTGATGACAAAACATAAACTTTATTTTTAAGTAAATCACTAATTCTAGTGTTAAGTCTTTAAAAGTTTGTATTTAAACTTTGTTTTACGTATTTGATGAAAACCATTTAAGAATATAAGTTTAAATATATTTTCACCCCCTTTTTGTCGAAACAAAAAGAAGAGTTGCGAAGCAGAATAATGCACGTGCTCGCCCTTGGACAATACTCCCCCTAAATAGAGTGCCAAGTTAGGAAACATGAATTTTGAACCTACAACGAAAGAGTTAGTTGGCGATAATGACACACGACAAATCGTGTAGGCACAACATAATATGAGAATAGAAGCAATCATAATCACAACTCATATAAGATCAACCAACAATGCAAACAAGATAGTAGAAAAGATGTCATTCCAAGTAAAATTTG